>OY744604.1:71281389-71526389 GCA_963556255.1 Allolobophora icterica
TACAGCCCTGCCTAAAGATAATATCTCAACAGAAGCTTTTCAAGACAACAGCCAGTATTTAAGTGGCATTTAAATATATTCAGATTTGGGCAAGCTTTAATGCACATTGGTTCCATATTCCAGATCACGGAACCCCTACAAGGCAAAGAGAATTTTCGGATGTTAGTTCTGGCATAGGCCGATCTTAAGTTAGCAGCATTCCTTGTAGCATAGGCGTGTGCCTGGGAACTCCTAATAAAAAGACTCGAGTATTCTTGCGGTAGTAATTCGTTGGTCGTTTGTTAGTTGTTACTTGACTTTCATGTCTTTGGACCGTTCTGAGTTTTTTTTAATTACAATGAATATCTGTTTTCTAAGTGATTTATATATATATATATATACATATATATATATATATATATTAATACGATGTTGATGCTCAACTGAAATTAGATTTAGAAAGTCTAAGTTGGATATCGTATTATGCAGTTTGCCTAATCATTAGGCCTAGTTATCTTTCGTCGATTACATGAAATGCATGGTAGTCGATTTAGACTAAGTTGTTCCGTCATAAAAACTATGAATTTACTAGCCAACAGCCATGCAGGGTGGCCCATGGGCCTATATTTTAAAAACTGGCAGGCCGCCAGTTACATATCACGTGATTCCTGAACATGTCTACTTTCATAACTAACATGGGGCAGTTTCTTTCATAGGCCTATTGGTCAAGCATCTGTAGCTTTAATGACCTAGAAAAATCCAATAAACTATATGAAACTAGTAATTTTAGTAATCTTACAATGCGTCATGTCAAGACGTTAGAATCCATGATAACGTTGCGCCTAAGAAGGCTGCACGTGACAAGAATGAATGCTATATTGGGACCTACTAACTGCGATTAAGGGAACAACTTCTGCTGCATGCACGACGGCAAAAGTATAAGAAACAATGAGAATACAAGGTTGGGTTAAAACTGAATGAAAAAATGAACCTGAGGGGCGATTGTTATTAATTCCAAACAAAGGTGTTGTCAACTTTCCCAGATTGGGGTCGTTCAGAGGGGAGGTTCCAGACTTTTTAAGGGTTATATTTAGGGTTAGTATGCTAATGGTTTGGTCCAAGATGTGACTGTCATACTGAAAAGATCAAATCTACTGTCAGCCCAATTATATAGAGCTGTATTATTTACAAGATGGCCAACAGTTCTTCCGTTAGGGTTACGATTAAGTTTTAAAATATTCCCCATATCTTCCCCGAAATTCCGCATATTCTCAGTTCCTCCACCAATACCGTACTGACCGTCGTCTGCCTCATCACTCGCAGGTTGTCCACTCCAAATTGAAGTCTCACCTCTTCAAGAAGTCCTACCCTAATACATTCGATCCACTGTTTTTCAAGCCTTCTCGTCCTCGACGAAACCCGCCGTAACAGCTGATCTGCCTCTGTCTGGTCTCTCTGTCAACCGGACACGGACCTCCATTGGACATCGATCTCTAGACAGCCCCTCTGATTCGACGCAGCGTTCGAGATAAAGCTGGTGCTTTGGGCTTAGCTTTACTGTAGCGCTTTAGAAATTGACGATTACGATTACGAGAGGCTTAAATTTTGGAATTGTTAACAACCCACTTGCGGTCTTCTTCAGCCTCGGTACTTGCCCAACCTCCTAGCCAGTATTCCGATTTGAATGGCCGCCTGGCGGCTCTTTAGTATTGGAAATTGGAGAGTTGTCTGGCAGCTCGCTAGCATCAGCCTAAAAACTAAAGCACGTTAACGGTAATTATAGGTTAAACAACCTGATAGACTTGTTACTGTAATCGTAATCGCAAAATCGAAATTTCTAAAACTCTAACCAGTGGCTAACCGCAGCACATCAGTTCACTTACGAAAGTGGGCATCACCGCTTGAAGACGAAAATCCGGTTTTCAGTAACCAGAGTCAGAAAGAGAGACATACAGACAGAGAGAGACAGACAGAGCCAGAGGGACAGGGACAGAGAGACAGAGATAGAGAGAAGAAAACAGGGGAACTGTTACGACCGGTTATGTTTGAGCTGAATATATATGAATGCAGCGGACTTAACTAGACCCTACACTTGAAGCATAAATAGGACATTATTTAGAAACAATAGGTAGCGGTGCTTTGCCTCGAAAAGCCATAAGAGGCTGTTCAACAATAAATGTTCAGTGACGTATCCAGACTTCAGTTCAAGAAGAGACAACTCGGGAGACAGTGGAGTTTGGGAAGGAGTATCCAAACTCCACTGTCTCCCGAGTTGTGAGGGTGTGGGGGTATAACCCACGAAAATTTTTGAAATCCAAAAAAACAAGAGGAGGCAACTGCATCAAGGTAGCTACGCCTATGTCAATGGCATCGATTTATCAGACCAAGCAGCTTTCTAATTCTGCTTGAAACCAGTCGGCCATAGTGCTTTGTATAGATGGACACGATTGTATTATTGCTAGTCAATTAGAATTAGAATTAGCTACTGAACGCTGCGAAACGATTTCAATCTAATCGATTAATTACCCATCTCTGGTGCTTAGTCATATATGGCTACCTTTTACGATTTGTCAGAGCACAATATACCTGTACACAAATAACTATTGACATATAGATAAGAATAAATAGATATAGTAATGTAATGTCCAGTTTCTGTGCCAGGTCAGAATCCGGGAAGGTCAAGATGTACATGGATATTACAGACAGATATATGAGGACAAGCAGACACACAGATATATATAGACAGCAAGTACAGGTGAAGACAAGATCTAAATGCGCAGTCACAGGCTTTGTGTTTAGCGGCGATAAGCAACCTCAAGATTTCTTAGTTCAAAGTTCAATCTTGTCAAGGATACAATATTGTCTATATCAGTGATAAATCACCTCAAGCAAGGTTAAGTAAATTCATATATATATATATATATACACACTTTCATATACTTTCATATATTATATATATATATACTCGATTCAGCTTTTAAGACTCTACATTTATGAACACAAGAAGTTCAGTTGTCCTGAATAGACACTGTAGGCTGTAGAGAAGCAATCGTCTAGATTTTTAGACTACTTAGCAATGGCGTCAAAACAAACGCATTGATAAAGCCAGCCAGAGATTAGAAAACCAGATAAGTCAAGGCCGGGACTATAGCTAGACCGTCATCGTTGAATCTCGTCAGCATTTTTGAACGCTGTAAATTGGACTACCAAAAACTCCTTACCGTTCGTTTGTCAGGCCTCTCCGTTTCTTCCAAAAGCCAGTCGCCATGGCGTCTGGAAGTGGACGATCTTCTCCAGTGGGAGAGGTGGAAAGGAGAATACGGGCGAGAAGAGATCGAAAGCCGATCTGGTATGCAAAGTTCG
The DNA here is from genome assembly GCA_963556255.1 of Allolobophora icterica. Classification (NCBI taxonomy): domain Eukaryota; kingdom Metazoa; phylum Annelida; class Clitellata; order Crassiclitellata; family Lumbricidae; genus Allolobophora; species Allolobophora icterica. Next base: position 71,284,732 of record OY744604.1, read on the forward strand.
TCTGTCGTTACCCGAAGTCAGCGTTTGGTAGGCGTTGCTTAATATATTTGTTTTAAAACACTTCAATTTATTTAGTAAACGCCTCATAGCATGACGCATTATGAATAGACTGTGTTGTAATATAGGCCCTTATGTTATGTAATGTAATGTAATCACATATTTTTATAGCACCTCTTCAAGAAAACTCATAAGTGGTGTTCAGCGCTTTTGGGAAACTTCATTAGGAGCAGCGTGTCTGTTAATTATTTAAAAATATATATTTATTTGTAGACTATGGAGTATCTTACAAGCATGCTAAAATGGTAAATAAACACATTTAAAAGTTGCCATTTCATGCGAGTTTACAATGTTTTTCAATCTATCTCTGTCGGAAAAGTGAGGATTTTATGGGTAAGATTAGTACAGAAGTACTGTTCAGTAAACTGAAAAGCACGCTGTGCTGACACTATCCCTGTCAGCGTGCCCATAAAAATTATGCATGGAACTCATACAGGGCCAATATTCCCAAGTGGACCCGTATAGAGCCCATATTGGTCACATCTAATGCCCATGGAATTGCTGATCGTACTGGAGCGTATATGTGATATGCAAACGTGCATCAAGAAACTTACTATAGCTCTTTTAACACCTTACAAAAGAGTTCAAGCGGCCAGCCTAAAAAATGGTAAAGTAATTAAGAACAGTCTGAACAGTTCTCTAAATTGAAGTCTCACCTCTTCAAGAAGTCCTACCCTAACACATTCGATCCACTGTTTTTCAAGCCTTCTCGTCTTCGACGAAACCCGCCGTAACAGCTGATCTGCCTACGTCTAGTCTCTCTGGCAACCGGACACGGACCTCCATTGGACATCGATCTCTTGACAACCCCTCTGATACGACGCAGCGCTCGTGAATAAGCTGGTGCTCTGCGTTTAGCTTTAAAGTAGCCTATATGTGGAGGTATATACAGGCACAATGCTGACGTGTTTAAAGATAAAATCACTATTACTCATACTTAAATAGTCATGCCACCATGCGACTGTATTAGCTCTGGTATGCCTAAAAGCACTGACTTAAACATAGTTTGGTACTACTAACAGATTCTATTTATAAGGCCTAGGGGCCTACTCATTTGTTCCTATTAACCGAGCCATCATCACCATTATGCGCTGAATTCCAAAGCGTTTATTGTTGACGGTCATTTTCTATAATTATTTCTTTACTGTGTCCCTCTTCAGTATCTTTTTTATGACCTCTATACTAGAGAAACCAGCGTTATTGGAAACTAAGATACACGCCATTGTGACCTTCAGGTGTTAACGAAAACCGTTGATACGAAGTTAGCTATAGCTTATAGTTAGTCATCTAGAAATTATACACATCGCTTTTTGAGTTTGTCATAAAATGCCAACAATTCTGTCGTAAACTAAGTTTAAAAATGAATTCTGTATGCGCAGGACTGATGCTGTTTGGGCACGTGTTCCTAACACTTCTCAACCTAATCCTCTACTTAGCCGGATATAACATCTTCCCCGCTGACTTCCAGCATTTCCCGCTCTACCTGCCGAATGACATCGTTGCTCGGCGCGAGAGGGCGTGGCAGACACGTGATTCCGAAGACCCCGCCCACATCAACCGCTACACCGTTGACAGCATCGGACCCACGTGGGACAGAGGATCCGCAATAGATTACGTGGTCCTTTACTACACCGTTAAAGATAAGGGAAACGTCTTTCAGAAGAACATCTTCGTCCAAATGCAGTGAGCATCTGAAATTCGTCATCTTCTTCTTAAATTATAATTGCTCATTTATATAGCTTCTCTTCAAAAAATTCATCGGAAGCGTTCCCCAATCAGACCACACAAATAGAATGGTCTTCTACAGTCTGCGAATTAGAGGCACAGAAAGGAGGAGGTTGCAACGAAGCCTGATCGAGGTCATTGTTCTTTTGGCATTATTTTAGTACTTTCTTGAACTTCCAGATGAAACGTGGACTACTCTCTATACTAGTTCACTTTCTGGGCACCGATTTTTCTTATTTACAGCTAAGTAGGCTAAGTAGGTACAGCTACCTAGAACCACTGTGGAATTTAGGACAGACGCTCATTTCATACTTGTTGACACTACATCGGAAGTGGTTGAGTCTCAAGGTCTTAGAAACGGGGTCAGTGCTTTGCAGGAAATGCCTTTAGTTCCCAGCTTGCACTGCTTGGTGACAGAGACGGTGTGTGCGAACAACTTGTACAAGTTCGGTAACGAAGTCCACTAAGCAGAATGATGTCATCCAGCAATCTTGTAGACCAAGCATGCAATCAAAGGGACATAAATCCACAGGAGAGTTTTGGGTTTAAACCGTGATGCTAATAGGGTAAGGCCTGGCTATTGCGAACTTGATTTGATATAGCGCCGATGATTAAGCTGGTCCCCCTGACGTGGCTTTTGTGTGGCGCTGAGAAATTTTGGAGATTTACATTTTTGCGTTACATTTACATTTACACGTTGGCAGTCGATCACGTGGACAGTTTCCGTCATAGTTAAATATCGTATTTTCTCAAGTTTACAGACTTCGTAACTCATTATTTTGTCGATTCTCGTGTAATGATTTCCCATTTATGACATTACAATTACACAATGTGAAATCGTTATTCAGACTTGTTTTCATTTATGGATATATTTGCATATCAAAACTATAATTGCCAAGCTATAATAGGTGGCAACTGATCAGAGTCTCTCGACTAGGCCTATTAACCAGTGATTGAAATAGCCAGGACTGTGGCTTCGCTATAGAAAAATGAGATCTATAAACTGTTTCACGATATTAAGAGCTGGACTATGATTACGAGTAAATTGGTATAGCGGCACTCCATGATTGCAAGGAATCGATGGCATCTTCTCAGAGTCTTAAAGATGTTCATCGATGTTTAAAAATAGCCATATTGTGTGTTTACTATAGAGAACTAGAGGACAGTTTGTATAACCTGACGTCGTATCAGACCCAGTTCTGTCAAATTAACGCTCCGCCTTCCGATCCAACTTCACACTGCGTCCGACCCATTTCCGTCCTACGCTACTTTGACGGAACCTACCGGCATCTAGATCCCGTGTTCTACGATCCAGCCTTCGACAACATCACCCAGGTCCTTCTAGCCGCCTCGACCAATCCAAGCACTTCAAAGGACTTTCTGTACTTCCTCGGAAAGGGATATCGATTATCGGCTGTTGAGGCCTATTCTGAGGTAACTCGAACCTCAGTTCCGCTTGGCTTCATCATGAACGCCACAGATGCGAAAATTTATGACGTGTTTCTGCAGGAAGATCTGAAGCCTGAGATAGAGAAGTTTTCCGAGGACCTTCATGACGGACTCAAGGTGAACTACTACAGTGACTTGCTGTTCTCTTACGATACTCTGCGCCAGGCCCTCTATGACATGATGTTGGCCATTGGATCTATATTATTCATTTTCATCTTTATCTTATTTCAGACCAGGTAAGTTAAACGTTCTTCTATAGTTCTGTTTAATAAATTACCCTTTAGTATGCGTTGGATTGCTAGCTAAAGCAGTCGTGTGCGGAACGATGGTTTATCGGTAGCGCCCTTAGTCAATGATCGAGCGGTTGTTGATTAGAGCCCACTGAGCACATTCTTTATTAATACCATAGACAAGATATTTGCGCTCATCCTTTTTTGCCACTTCGTAGAAAAATATAGTACCGGTGTAGGAGGCAGAAGGGACTCTAGGCATATTTTTTTACTCTATAGGGTGCATGATACCAGTAGGATCTGTGGACTCTAGAGTACACCATCCGCAAATAATAGATTAGGAGACAATATGGACTTTCGCAGAAATTCATACTCTAGGGTACGAGATATGTACTCCAGATCGCTAATTGATTAAATTTATTTCTACGGCTTAACTAGAGTAAGCCTTACCTGCCGCAGTGCAATGCATTTCGTACTCTGGAGTGCATGCTACCGCCAGTCAGCGCGCACTCTAGAGTACGTCATACCTAGGCACAATGCACTCTAGAGTACGTTGCGTCTTGAGTACACCTTATCTGCCACACCGGCGTAAGTCTGGAAGTACTGGCCCTGTTTCCAGGACCTTGGGTTATGTTATTTTTCCGGTTCTAGAGCCGAGAGAGGAAAACAAGCGCATGTCCTACGTTCGGCATTATATATGAGAGTATAATTATAGCCTATATTCGATATATATATTTCCAACCCGATTAAATTACTTGTTGAATTATCAAGAAGCTGTTAATTGTAGGCTTATCTTTTGGAATAGACTTGAAACACTTAATTTGGGTTCTCTATATTCCTGTGATTTCATCAAGACTGGCTAATGTTTTTACAGTATATTGGAATACATATACATGATATTAGATTGTATTGAAGCATTGCAATTATATAGCGTTATAAATTGCTTAGATCGTTTTGGATAACCGGATGGGCTGTGCTTAGCGTCGTAACGTGCTTCTGGATAACGAACCTTATCTACCGGATCATCCTCGACTACATCTACATCGGATACTTCCATCTCATAGCGATATTCGTCATTCTCGGACTGGCTGCCGACGACGTTTTCGTTTTCTTCGAAGCCTGGAAAGCGTCTTCGCTCGTCGTCTATCCAACGCTTGCCCATCGTCTGTCGGATTGTTATAGGAACGCCGCTCTCAGTATGTTCTTTACCTCCATCACGACCCTCGTTGCGTTCATGGTCGGGGGCTTCAGTCCTCTGTTGCCCTTAGGGTCGTTCGGGGTGTTTTCTGCTGTCCTGGTCGGGGTCAACTATATATCCGTGGTGGTTTTCTTTCCCACGGTGATCGTCACTTACCACCTGTACTTCGAAAAGTCTTGCTGTCCTTGTTGCTGCCATTCGCAAAATATTGAGCAGGATGATGTTGACAGTGTGAAGAAAGACCCTGAGGTTCATCAGAATAACGGGATGACCGCAATCAACCACACTCTATCGGAGGATCGCCTTGGCGATGTTACATCTATGAGCTCAAGCATGAAAGCAGTCAACCACGACAAGTGCTCCAAAGAGAATGCTTTAAACACACCAAGCGAGCCCGTAATTAATGGCAAACCGAATGGCAACGCTCTACCCGGGGCAAAGGAGGTAAAGATGTCGCATATGACATCTTCAGAATCAGACAGCGATATCAGTCATGTGATGAAGAAGAAAAAGACCTCAAGCTTGAAAGCGGTCAACCATGAAAAGTGCTCCAAAGGGGATGCTTTAAACACACCAAGCGAGCCCGTAATTAATGGTAAACCGAATGGCAACGGTCTACCAGGGGCAAAGGAGGTGAAGATGCCGTATATGACATCTTCAAAATCAGGCAGCGATATCAGTGATATGAGACAGGGGAAAAAGAAACCAGGTGTTATGGTAATATTCTTCCGCGATTACTACTTCTGGTTCATAACGCACAAGGTCTTCCGGTGGATCATAATCGTCATCTTCCTCTTCCTGGCCGGGTTCTTCACTTACTTTGCCACTCAACTTGAACCAAGCGCAGAGGAAGTAACTACAGTTTTCAATTTCATTTCATGTATAACGTAGACACATGTTCACAATAAATTTGAATCTAAGGTCTGTACGTCATGGTCATCTATTCTGTAATTCGACTATTGTCGGTTCGGGCTCTCTGAGCGAGCGCCAGGTAAACAGCCATAGATACGATAAGGCGCGAGACAGACTTGTCTCAGTCGCGTCAGATTCAGTCACTGCATAAGCAAAATAGCAAAAATCTAAGAAAACAATGAGCTAATCAATGAAACAAATTATAAGACTGGCTGACAATGTCAAACGCACATTAGCAACTACTGTAAACTGGTTGCAAGGCACACTTCACGTCACGCAGTTGATATAGTTGTAGCTATGAGCTTCTATCGCACCGGTTTCTAATGCATGAGGCAACAAACGATGACGCATTCTCCGTATAAGGTCCGTAATCGTGATCGTAATCTCGAAATTCCTAAGGCGCTACTTTAAAGCTATGCGGTGGGAACCAGCTTATTCACGAGCATTGCATCGTCTCAGAAAAAGTGTCCAGAGACACCAAGTGGAAGTCCAAGTTCGGTTGCCCTAAACGATACAAGAGGTATCACCGGATAAAATTCGCTGAATAATGAACAGGCGTCGTGTAATGCGGTCGCTTTTGGACCCCGTATAGAGTTTTAAGAGCTTTATCGCATTAAGTGTAGCGTGGTTGGAGGGTCATATAGGGCCTATTGTGCATTTCAGACGTTATATGGCTATGCAGGGCAATTCTCGCATCAAATCAACTGACGTCAAAATAAAAACAGTTTAATCTATTCGCCTGCTCATTTTAGAGATTGCCAGTTCAAGACCGTATGATGATCTACATGTATTGTGTTGTAAGGCGGTCGTTTCGACAGCCTGATGTTTGCGCAACGAGACGAAAATTTAATAGTTATGATTGCCATGGGTTTTGTTCTCATCATTGAGAATTGTGTGAATCGAAATTACAGTATTGGCTATTTGTAGTTTTATTTAATAGGCATGTACGAGTGTACGCTTAAGTAGCGCGTATTTAAAGTGTCCCTGACAGATCCGGATTACTGGCAGGTTCACCGTTCGATCAATGTAGGTCATTCACAATTTTAATTAAAGAATTAGTTAAAGTAATTCAAAGCAATTAATTTTTAATTGCACATTTTAAATATTATATAGCGTGTTATAGTGTCTCTATTGGAATATTGTGTTTTTTTTTATTTTGTGCCAGCTGAAGATCTATACGAAGGACACGAACTATGGTCAGGCAATGCGCCTCGAAGGCACTGGTTTTGTTCCAAGCGGAGATGAATTCGTGCGCATCTTTATCGTTTGGGGGATGCAGCCCCAGGATATGAGTGGCTGCCATAAGACGGACTACAGGTGTCAAGGAAAGAGGATTTGGAACGACGTCTTCGATCTCAACACAGCACCTGCACAGTTAGCCTTGAAGGTAAGCTGGACCGTACTTTTAAGCAGAATATTATGGATAATTCAATTGATGTATCTATACGTGTGAGTGGCAAATTTTGCAGTTGAGTGCTGCTTATTTAGGTAGAGTTGTGCGCTTATAAGAGAAATTGAAATAAACTTTGCCTTAGGTAGTCAGTAAAGCTAGTTCGAGATGGAACTTTAGGACTAGAATCGAGACTGTTTCATTAATTTAGAACATGCAGTATCCCGGCCAGTGTGGGAATTGTAGAAAAAGATTGAAGGGTTGAACATTTGATCAGTATTTTGCAACCTGATGTCAAAGAAATTTGAAGCAGCTGATTTCAATGCTAGCAGTTTCGTAAGTCACACTCAAATCAAAATCAATTCCTTTGTTGAAAAAATTCAAAAATGCATGCATGATATACCGTGGAAATGTCTTTTGTTTGTTAGAGACTCAGAGTCAAATAATGCGAAATCACATTTGTACAACTGAGGGGCTGGAAACGACCCCTAGGGTGTGCAATGATGACTTTACTGTGGGGACCTAAGAAAGACTAATGGGTGAATCCCCAAACCCCCGACAAATCCCACCCTGATCCAGGTCACTGCATTCATCAGCACCTGCCACCTCTTCGTGAGGAATAATACACCCTTCGCAACAAAGAACACCTTTCCTGATACATGTACCTATTGTCAGTTCTACGCTTTTATCATTAACTTTCTGAATGGATCCATTTCTAGTTATATATAATTGTGCGTGTTTGTCTGTATTATTTGTTCTTTTGCCTGCATTGTAGTCCATTTTAAATATGCTTGCAATCGTTCTATTATAATAGGCCTACACATGCGATGGTGAAATGCAAATTAAGGCTTCTCATTTACTTGCATTACTTTTAACGTTCTAGGAATTTTGCTGGAAACTCAAGTACGGTCTAACATCTCAAGAGCTCAATGATCTGATGATTCGAAATAATAGCCTTACCGGCAGACTCGAAGTCGATTGTTTCCTCGACAACATGGAAACCTACCTCAAGGTAAGCACTTTGTATATTAGGGAGATGTGTTTTTTCAGTGGGAGTAAAATATTTTCAGACATGTAAATTGATGATCACTGGAACGAGTTTCCATATACGACTTCTATCTTATTCTTTGTTGAACTTTTATGCTTATCAAAGCATAGTGCATTTGAAGGAAAGATTTCAAATGGATGAATCTGTCTAAATAATTAACTTTCAACTAGAGAATGTATGCAGTGAAATTGGGCCTAGTATTTACCCTCAGGAAAAATTATAGGCAATTCGTATCCGTAATCGTAATCTCCAAACTTCTACACTGCCACACTCGAAGGCCAAGCGCAGGGCACCAGCCTATTCGCGAGCGCTGGACAATTGTAAGTGAGCAACTTAAGATTTACAAAGATTTCCTCGCTCTGCTGCAGTTTCTATACGCAGCGGTTTGATGTAGATTCGAACCTGCGACCCTCCGGCTACAGAAGGGACAGAACATACTGCTACACCAGCGCGTCCCGAAATTGACTGGTGACGGTTCCAAGACAATTATTTAACCTGTTTAAGGAACCGGCGAAATTAGTTACGGATGAAATATTTAATGTATTAATTTATTTTCTTTTTAGGAGGAGGAAAGTAACCTCAATGGCACAGTGGATCTTGAATGCCCTCTGACTCAAATCAAGATGACATCGTTCATGAATCAGTACCCGGAAATTTACGAAACCGACGATCTTCCTATCGCCTTCTATCGATATTTCGAGGTTGGCAGTTGCAACTGGACAAAACGGCCGCAAGAAAAATAGACATAAATTAATTGTATGTTGCTTAAGCTGTTTTCGCAAGCACACCGTCGCTGCTACTACAGTCACTTACAATAATAATACTTATTATTAGAATATGATGCAATGAAAATAGAAACTATCATCCATTTGTGATGTTAGCACTTGTTTATTCACTGTCGAGTTAAGCAGGTGACTGATAATTTTCGACAACTATTACAAAGTGCCACAATTGCCATGAGGAGACAGCCAGCCAAAATGATCGGCGTTGATGCTTCTTGTTCCCTTCTATAGAATGATTCGCCAGGATTCGCCATGTACATGTACATTTGTTTTTGGTTTTTGGTCGTCATACAAAGATTTCTTCGCTCTGCTGCATAGAGTGACCTGGATGTTTGCTCACCTAGAACTTCCACAGTGTAACAAGGAAGCCTCGCTGTTGTTGAACCATTAGGTTGAATGCATTTCTTAGCACCTTACGACATAACCTCCATTGTCCTTCTTTACCTCTATACCGCAAACGCTTGAAACCCATTTTGTTTGTGTCAGGATTTCTGTCTTTAGGTCGGGATCGACTGTGACAGGTCTCTCTGGAGAGGTTCTGTATAAATATGTTACTGCATGCAGTTACAACAGAAAGATGTTGTTTCACATTTCAGGCGCGCAGTAAATGTTTTATAGGTATAATGCGGAATAACACAATAAGAAACTTGTGTGAAACCGTTGAAAATTAGTTCGAAGCAGAATGAATGAAATTACACCAGAAAACTGTAGCCTGTCCAGACTGATATGTTCATAGTCATTTTCTTTGATAAACTTACTATTTCTACTATTGATAACTGCAGCAATAGAAACAACTGCAAAGCCAATAGTAAAGACTGTACGGCATGGTCAATCTTTTTTTACCTGTCTCCTTTTAGATCGGAGTAACCTTCTGGATGAACAATGGCTATAAGATGCTGTCCACTCCGGATTTCGTCGTCTTCAACCCTTTGGTTGGAGAGGATCATGATGGCAACAACACCAAATATATCGTCGTCAGTGTACCCGTAAAGCGTCAGTAGCCAATATTTCTTCGTCGTCTATGTATCACTAACACATCGTCATCATCATTGTCGTCATCGTCATCATCATATATTATTAATGAAAAAGGTTCATCGTTGTAGTCACCACCTCCACCAACACCACCATCATCATTTCATCTTCGTAGTCGTTGCCGTCATTGTCACCATCATTCTCATTGATGTTGGTCTAATTTAAATAGGCCCTACTGTTATTTTAAAACTTATTTATCTATTTATTGTTATCACTGACATAAATTTGTAGCGGAAGTTAATGCTACTACTTACTACGGATCGATGCTGCGTTACGCTTCAGTGGCCGTCAATCTCAGCCTCAGTACCCAGGAACTGAATTACGTTAAAGGATTCCCAGTCATGGACAGCTGGGAGTCTTTTGTTAACAGAGAAGTAGTGGATTTGGATTCTTTTCATCTTTTGAAACTTATATTTCATGTCTGCATCGGTGACAGATTTTGCCTGTTTCCATTTGTTCGGCTTTTACGAATATTTACCATAATTATAATAATGGTATATTTTATTCAAATTGACGGAATAACTTTTGCCATCTTTAGGCTAACAGATTCGTATACAAATTATACGGTTTTCTATTTTTAAATTCGTGTGATGAAACCGAGCAATGTAGTTTTTAGTATTTAAGAATACAATGCATAAATGGCGGTAATTCACAGATAATCCATTTGTGGGTCATTCTTCCAATTCGGTTCAATAGTATGTCCCTAACATGTTTGAATGCGGATACGTAATAATATCATCAGATTAGATCAAAATACTTTACTGCGTAATATAAAAATGTTATTTGATTTAAAATGTCTTAAAACAACCATCAATATCATAACATACGGAACAGTAAAATAGTTTTGTAATCAGCGGGGTATAGTCAGTAGTGTTGTCCCTTCTACATTTGGCGGTAATAAACTTGATCATTCTACTCAGACAGTGTATAATTTCTGCGTGTTTGCAAAATATTCACATAACATCATGTGCTGGCCGTAATATAAGTTAATTTTACTTTCTGTATCAGAGCTCATAGCAGTAGTATTTCTTTGACAATGAGAGTCCCTAAAAATTTTGTCAACTCTGTTACTTTCAACTATTATTAACATTCTGATGGCATCTTGATATGTTTAGTTTTATTTAATTCATCAGGTGGAGCACTTCTGTACGGTTTAAAATTGATGAGAAGATTGGATGATTTTATGTATGTTTCATAGTTCAAAAATTTTCGTTTTTATTTATTTTTACATCGTACATTTGGAGTATGTCAACTCTGTTACAGAAGTATGACCTCGATAATGTCTAAGTTTACAATTTTTCTTTCAGAAATCGTGCTATACAAGTAATCTAAAGTCTGAATATTAAAGTCAGTGATATTAAGAGGAAGCATTATGCTAAAAACAGTTTTTTACGTGTCAAATGTCATACTCTGTTACCGTCATACCCTGTTACCGCGCTGAGATAACAGAGTTGACATGTCTGTAACAGAGTTGACCAAACATAGTTCTGCTGTAGTTTCTGGTCATATCTAAGCATATTCCTCATTTGTGCTTGATGTTTGTTATCAACAGGTTATGAGGTATGGCTACATAGGCGTAATTTTTTGGGCTGTACGAGGATTACCCGTACCCCCACTATTTGGACTGGAGGTACCGCAGTCCTCGTTTTAATTAAACAATGCCTATCACTAGTTTATTATTGTGCCTTCCCAGAGATCGCAGTCTCCGCCTTGCTTCGAGTATGTAGACAGAGTGAGGACTGAGGAGTAATAATAGTATGTACCACAAAAGTACGAAAGTACTTAGAGGCACGGGTAAACCGAGAGCCAGACGAACTGAGTCACAGGCAGTCAGACAAGCAGACTTTCAGCCACACAGGTCACCCGACAGACTGACCGCCGCGGATCAGCCCGCGGACAGCAGGCGCCACAGATCTGGGCCACGGCTACAGTCTTCTTGTAAAAAGATCTAACATCGTTTTCACTCTCCACATTGTGGTTTTCATCTTAGTCTTATCGGGATGTGGAGACGTAGGTCAAATTGCAAGCTTCTATATCCTTCATCAATTAGAAATCCGTATATGGATTCACACTCATTTTGTCGGCCTTGATAAGACTCCTCACCCCGGGAGTCTCCTCACAATCTCAGAATCAATAACTGTCCTTGGTTAAATATATCGGAGCCGGCTAGCTGAAGAAAGCTCCCTCCGTTACGTAATATAGGCCTAAGCATTTAAGACGTCGTTGATTTTGACTTGTAAACGTCGAGTTCCGATTTTGCTGATAGGGAAAATGGATAAATTTGTTCTAAAACGAAAACGAGTAGATAACATTATAGATGATGAAATTGCCGCTATAGGCCTAGAGGTAAGCTCATCAGCGTTTCATAATCAGTTACTGACAGGGTAATATGTCCAAAATGGTCTCCTTGCGAAAAGCGAAAGTGAAGAAGAAATTGGTATTCCCCACTTTTTAGACCAAAGTTACGCCCCTGTATGACTAAATTAAAAGTATTATTACTGTGTTAGTATCACAACTTGCTCTTGAGTGTGTAGTTAGTATGCTTGTCAACTCTGTTACCCGTCAACTCTGTTACCCGTCAACTCTGTTACGAGCCTTTGACACTTTTAAACAGTTTCTAAGTTTTATACGAAGACGATAAGTGTCATACACTCAAATATATTGTGCATCACATATAAGTACTCCTGCAAGTTTAATTACTATGTGAGTTCTGGTTATTTGTCTACAGCTGAATCTATGTCATGCTTTCTATGCATAGTACACAATATTTGTTATGATTATTGTTTAATAAATATATTGGCTATTTTTCAGTTTCATTTTTGATGTTATTTTAACATGGGGACACTTATTGTTACTAGAAACACCATCCTTTTAAATATGTAATAACTTCTACCTACCCACCTACTACCATGTTTGTCGGTAACAGGGTTGACAAGTTAACGACAGACATACTAACTTTGACGCGGATCACATCTCTATGAGTAGTCTTTAAGCCTGCATATTTTGCATCAAACCCCACCAGTATTATATTTATCCAAATACCACGTCAAAGTTTCTTGAAAAAATACTTCAAAAAAATATTTTTCAACAGTCTGATTTGAACCAAATTGCAGGAATGACCCTTGTAAGACGTTATATATACTGCAAGCAATTCCTAAAATTTGATGTTGTTACCAACAAATATTTAGTCTCCGGGACACCTAGGTATCACATCCTTAAGTTACGGATGTCATTTTCTGTGCAGATCTTCAACGTTTTGATAATTTCGTGTAATGAAGCATTGCAATTAGGCTAATTAATAAAGCTGAAAGTAAAAGCAGAATCCGAATGTCACGACGAGAAAGTATTCTTCTTCTGCTCATCGAGCCTCTTCTCCCACTGCACTCACGTACTGTTGCCTTTGACTCTGTGCAGCATAATTTGCTGACTGCATAGGCCTATACGCATACATGTCTTAGAACGCACTTGTTTAGACCTCTTAGACCGTCAAAAGTACAGCGCTCTTGTGAGGTAAAAAATGCGCTATAGTAAGTGTCCTGTTACATACACACACACATACATACATACATACATACTGCATATATACATTATGCATACATGCATAGTGCATACATACATTTGTAACATACATATATATATATACATTTTCAATATGAAATTGATAATGCTATCTCATGCTGACTGTAACTGATCAACTTTCAATTCCCGGAAATATTCATTGCACTGAGAATTAAATTCAATACAGAAATCGAATAATAACTATTCAGTCGATTGTTTTTAGTTAAGTCAAATGCCAGTTCAACTCCGCGAAGGTTTTCAGGCAACAGAAAGGACTTGGCATTGGCTGAAAGTGCAGCAGGTTAGTTGAACCAGAACACTTTCTATAGCTGTAGGCCTAATGATTATATCTAACTGGCCTGATCCATACAGAACATTCTGCTTCTAGTTCGGCCAAATGTCCCTTCTCGTGAAAATCTCCTGTTGTCCCGGTTAGTAAGGTTCTCGTATTATTCCCACCGTTATATGTTTGGCTTTTCTAAATATACCAAGTGGACACTGAGACTATTATTATAATGATAACAGTGATGGTCTTGATAATTACAATTAAGGTGATGATAATTTTGTGCATAATTACTGTGAATAACGGTAACACATTCATGTCAAGGACTACTACTGTAAAAGTCATTAAGAATAATCAATAACAGAAGTAGTCTATTTGTGTTTTAAACAAAAACTGCAGCAACAAAAACAATAACATACACGCTATATTCAGCTTTTTTGCTTTACATTATATACACCTTTTCAGTAGTAATTTTAAAATAGGTAAATATTATATTTGTTATAAATAACGATATTTAAATAACACAATAAGTAAAGAAAAATAAAACTTTCATTTAAAAAATCTATAATGTACTATATTGAAAACTTTATTTCTCTATTTCAGTATTATTGCAGAACGGCTCTAACTTTGACTTTATGGCTATTCCAATGACATCTTTAAAAGCAGAAACAAAGAATTCTGAAGTTTCTCTGAAATGCATGATGATATCAATGAACAATTAGCTATTCATTTCCTATTTAAGGATTGGTTGTTTAATGTTCTTCCTTCACACTTTGGTATGTTATACAGTCGCTGTCGTATAATGCTATCCTGGGTATCATCATCGGCATCTCGATCGCCTGTCCAGTTCTCATCATCGCAACGTGTAACCTCGTCGTAGGTCTTCTGGCCACAGTCGTCATTTGCTTCATCACGATCTCGGTTCTCGGGGTTCTGCCACTCGCCGGATGGAAGCTCGACGTTAGTATACCTATGGAACACTGTTTTTCGTTACCTTAATTTGTCTCTGATTCTCCCATCTCACTCCCATCAAGTTCAACATATGCTAGTGCTTCAGAAATTGGAGTTTGCGAATACAATTACTGCTGTGGTCCTACAATGTCCTATTTATGCATTGGATGCATTTTTCTGTCTCATTGTGTAGTATTGTGTCATATCAGAGTCTATCTCACCAGGTTCCTTCCTATCAGAATTTAAGTAAGAGACAAACAGTGGCCCTGAGTTTATGAGTCTTTGATTTTTAAGATCGAGGAGATAGGCCTACTACAACTACAGTTGTAGTATTGTAATTTTTACAAACCATAATTAATGTGATCCTCTTCCTTCAGCAACACAGGTAGCTGGAAGAACAGTTACTGTAGTAGTTAACATGGAGCATCACGAATGACCAGCAGTGACATTATGTCTATTTTGGAAAATAACATTGCGCTATTACCGTGAAATTTGATCTCAGCAGAAGATAACTTCGGATTTTTTTTCTTTTTACTTTGGCAAATTAAGAAATAATTTATGGTAAGAAACAGCAAACATCACGAAACAGCAGGAAGCATACCTATTTCTGCTTCTAGCGTTCTACAACGTTACATAAATCGTCTTATTACTATTATTACTATTATTATTATTAATATAATTATTATTATTACCATTATTATTATTACTATTATTATTATTATTACTATTATTATTATTATTACTATTATTATTATTATTATTACTATTATTATTATTATTATTATTATTATTATTATTATTATTATTATTATTATTATTATTATTATTATCACCGTCATCATCATCATCATCGTCGTCGTCGTCATCATCATCATCATCATCATTAAACATGCTATTTTGCATTGCAGGTCATCGTGTCAATGAATCTCTCAATTGTGGTCGGTTTGGCTGTGGACTATGTCGTTCATTTGGCGGAAGGATATCATCGATCTCCTCACTTGGACCGCCGAGCCAGAGTACGCGACACACTCGAAGGTCTTGGTACGTCGGTGCTGTGGGGTGCGACAACTACCCTCGGGGCGGCGTTCTTCATGCTGTTCGCAAAACTACAGTTTTTCCTGCAGTTCGGCACTTGCCTCATGTGCACCATAGGATTTTCTCTCGTCTATTCACTTTTCTTGTTCTCGACTGTGTTGGCCATGGCTGGTCCGCAGGAAGACTTTGGATCGATAATAGCAATGTACAATTACGTAAAGTCTAAAATTAGTCATCAGCCGTTGACCTCTGAACTTGAAACTGACAGTAGGATGTCCTTTAGTGAAGTGGAGGAGATTTCGCTTAGCCAGACGAAGGGAGAAGTCGATGAGTCTCAGGGAGTTTCTCGAAATCATCAGGATTCAAGTATGAATGAGGATTCAGACATCTGTACGATTGACCTCTAGGAAATAATTGACGTGCTTTTTCCTCATTATTAGATTTAAATAAATGGACGAAAACTGATTTATGTGGGTCGGGTTGCTCGCTTGACGCGAGGTAGACCCAGCGTTAGCTGCGTGTTTTGGAATTGAGACTGAATGTAGTATTCAGAATTTCAGATCTATATGATACAGGCTTTGGACACGAGCATGGTTCGGCTATATGTTTCTAATGGTGAATGTTGATGCTATCTCACCAATATTATGAAAAATGTTGTTTAGGAAGTTGGTACCGGTATGCTGATTCATAGGCGCCGACTTTTGCTTTTGTCTCTGGGTGCATAGTCCTCCCTCCCTTTCCCCTGCCCCCTCCCTTCCCTTCCCTTCCCTTCCCTTCCCTTCCCTTCCCTTCCCTTCCCTTCCCTTCCCTTCCCTTCCCTTCCCTTCCCTTCCCTTCCCTTCCCTTCCCTTCCCTTCCCTTCCCCTCCCCTTAGGTAGGTGAGTTTTAGCAGATTTTAGGAGAAAGAAAATTGTTTTCCTGCCAACGGTTACGAGGTTTTAAAAAGTATTGGAAATCGGTGACGTCGGACGTTCCAGTGTTATTATTTATTTATTATTGTAAATAATAAAGAATTTTACTGATTTATTATTTGCAGTGGTTATTTAAAATGACTCGTTCTTCTTCGTTACGATTTGCTATGTCTTGTTCAAACGATACGAACACAGTAGCGATGCCTTTAATAGCCTACATAACGAATGCCCCTCAGGAAACATTTCCGTACTATAATAGTCCAGCGGTTCTCACCTTTTGAGACTCAAGGACCACTTATAAATGGTGTGTCTCGGTCGCGGTCCACCACTAAAAATGGTGTCACATATGCGACCCAATAAAATTATAAATTTATATAAAATTGTAGTGTAAAGTAAGGAATTTGATAAGATTAAGTATTTTACTTATTATTTACTATTAATTTTAATAAATATTTTTTTATATTTTTAATTGACAAAATTTGTCTGCATGCTTTTTCCTGTAAAAAGTGTAAATTGTAGGCCTTGCTCGCGGACCACCAGGAAGATGGCCGTGGACCACCAGTGGTCCGCGGACCACAGGTTGAGAACCGCTGCTATAGTCTATACAGTGTATACAGGTTTTCCGTACTATAGTCTATGCAGTGTATGCACATGTATATATATGTTTAAGTATACAGGGTGAGGCCGAAAAAAATAATCCATTACGAAAATTGCGATTTCTCGAAAACCGCTGAATATTTTGTTACAAAACTTCGCCAGTCTATTTGACACATATCTATCTGCAGCTTGGCTAAATGTAATGAAATTCGAATCATGAAAACCAAAATGGTGCAACCCTGAAGTGAAACAATGTTATTTTCGTTTCAACAGACAGTTACTGACAGCAATAAGTAACAAAGTAACGACGCAAACAGTAATGTAACAAGGTTCAAGGTTACTTATTGTTATTGACAAGATTAGGCCAAGTGCTAAGTTCTGTGCAAGGAATGTTCGAAGTAACCACCGTTTGCTTTTACGCAAGCTTGCAGACGTTTTCGAAAGCCCAGAACAGACTTGTGAATGGTCTCAAATGGCAAGTCATTCCAGATGATTTGTAGCGTATTTTTCAGTTCAGGAATGTTCTTCGGCTTTGTGGTAAGTTTTTTGTAGGTCTCAAGCATTGCACCCCAGACAGCATAGTCGAGTGGGTTAATATCTGGGGAATTTGGCGGCCATGAATCCTTGTCGATGAAGTCCGGACAATGAAATGCAAGCGTCCCTTACCCTCATAGCTGACACCTGCAGAAACCATGATGTGGGGAGAGAACTTGGCTCTCTCGACCAACAGACGGATATCTTGCCCATGTTGAATAAAACTGTTTGCTTACAATTGCAATTTTACTCAAAATGTAAACAAAGCACCGTCTGCAAAGCGGAAATGACGTAATTATGGCACACCGCAGGCGACTTTATGTAAAAATATGATTTCCTATTTCGCGAATGCCTTGTTCAGTTGAAAAAGTGCAGTTCTTTCTTCTGCCCAGGGGCGTCCATCCCCCCTTACGTCTATGACGCATTCCCCCCCATGTAATCAGATTCTCCCCCCCCCTCCAACGACGTCCCCAGACGATTGGCCGACTGTCGACAAAAGAGAAAATATCGATTACCGAACTCTGAAGCACAATTTTACTCTTGAAATCTGTAACTTTCAGTTCGCTAATAAAGCAACATTATGCATTATAAAATATGAAGGCTTGACGATGATGACGAGCAAAAGACACATAATTATGTCGAAAGGACAGTGGATTGAAAGTGGTTACGTTAAGACAGAGGCATACCGCCATAGCGGCCAGACAGTACAAACGTAGTAACGTAAGTACTAAAATTACAAAAGGTGCCTCTTCAGAGCAGCAGAGTGCGTAGCCAGGCGATTAACAATTTCGTCTAGTTTTAGTGATGGAGTAGCGGAGTAGCGTCTCGTTAACAGGCTAATACTGTCCGAGGTGCAAACCAGTCATCAACCATGGTTGACCTCAGTCGATTTTCATTACTGATGATTACTCACTCAGCTGAGCAGCTGGTCACTGCAAGGGAGATCGGGATTTCAATCCGCTGTCCTTTCAACAGATGTGTCTTTTGCTCGTCATCATTGTCACTCTCTAGTTGAATTAGTTCAAGTTTTCCGTCGTCTGGAATCAATTCATTAAGAGGCACAAGGTCTTGTACGGCGCGATATGTGTGTCGAAACTCCTCGAGCTCGGTCTGCACTACCTGTGGGTATAGTGCGAACCGAGCTATGTATAAATTGTGTGCAATTTATATATACCTTGTAGTCTTCCACTTGTGGTGTGTAGCACAATGTATGCGCCATTTGTCACTACGGATAAGCATGCCGCATAACGGCTCGCAACATTTTTTACTTCATTAAAACATTGTCTCTGGGCAAGATTACTAGTAAAATGAAATTGCAAAGTATTAACACATCAAAATTACGAAACGCTTATAAATCAAAGTATCTCATCTTGCGGGAGGCCACGTCAACCAAAGAGTACCCCTTCATTCACCCCTTCGCCACAATCACCCCAGAGGCGAGGAATCTGATACCGACCGACTTGTGTGCAGCCTGGCTGCTATCTGCCTTCCTCTTTGCCTGCCTGCCTGTGTTCCACCCTACCGGCCTAGAGTCAGCTCTGCAAGGTTGATGGGGCTACAAGGGAACGTGGAGGAGAAGAGGGCAATACAGGGCTGTATATGTGGGCTGTTACATTAAAACACTGGAATCCTCCTTTGGTCTGAGATTGAATATGCCGCGTACGATATGCCAACATTATGAAATTGACTAATCGATTAATCACTGAAGTGGAAAGAATGAGCAGACGTTTAACTTGAATGTACTAAAAATTTCTTCTTTCTCCCCCCCCCCTGAAAAGGCTATGAAGATTTCTGCTTCATTCCCCCCATAGGATGGACGCCCCTGCTTCTGCCTGATGTCATGATCACAAATATAAAGATACTGATATGAAATTTTCAAATAATATGCTAAAATATGTTACGAATAAGAATGAAAATATTTGTAACAAAATATTCAGCGGTTTTCGAGAAATCGCAATTTTCGTAATGGATTATTTTTTTCGGCCTCACCCTGTATATGAATGTATGTCTAGAGTGGTTAGTTGATGAGTGTTGGCTGCAAAGCAGTATACGTATGTATGTATGCAATGTAGTCTAACTGTAAGGTAGTTGACGTTCGTGTAATGTAGGAGAAGACCGGCCGGATTATTATCTTTAGTGCTCGCCGACCAGCTTGACCACTAAGACGACGCCCAGCACTGCAGTAGCAGATGAGGTCATTCACAAGGTACAAATAAGACGACGACCTCGTACTACTGCTTATTCTCTAAATCGTGACAACTCTTCACAAGTTAGGCTCAACCGCTATTTACACAGTCAAGTCAGTCGGTTTGGTTGCTCGCTTACTGTCATAGTCCATCCATCTCACTGTCACGCTCCACATCTTTGTCTATCTGCTGCTATCTATCTGTTGGCTTAGTAGACTGGTTTTCCAGACTCTTTACGGCGGGATTGTCTGAGTCCTCGTCTGACTGCATGCTATCAATTATCCTGGTACCACTGGAGTCAATCCTACATATATATGTGTAGGGGGTAGGCCTTTAAGATGCATCCGTCTGGACTGGTCATTATAACCACTTTGCCAGTGGGTGGCCAGTCTTCAGAGGAATGTACGCCTACAGTCTGAGCGTGGGGAGTTGGCAGATGCACCTGCAGACAGACTGACTGGCACCAGGTAAAGGTATGCCGTGTATGAAGGTTTAGATAGGGCTATATAAATGGTAGCCCTTGAGGCAGAGAGAGCAGAGAGAGATCGGGATCCAGCGCGTTCGTCACACGGCTTAGGCCGGACCTCTGTCCCGTTTGCAGTGATGGGCACTAAACTATTTTTTTTTAGTTAAACTAAAACTATTTTCCAACTAAAAAAAAGTAGTTAAACTAAAGTTGGCAACTGATTTTGGAAATTAGTTAACTAAACTAAAAAAAAGTAGTTAAACTTTTTCCAACTATTTTCCAACTATTTACGACAAACATTTTTGTAATAAAAGACGTTAAGTGACCTGTAATAATGCAAAGCGTCAATGACAATTTCACCTTCAAACTATGCAATGTGTACTGTTCTGGCATACAGTTACATGTGCACTGTAAGTAGTGTATGAATTTGAAAACACAGGCTGTAAATGCTAAAACCATGCAGTGTTAAAATGTTTTTTTGCTGACAGTGTTCAATGTTCACTGTGGAAAAATAGTTGCATATTGCTGATTTTTTAGTTAAACTTTTTAGTTAGCAACTAAATTTTTTTAGTTAAACTATGGTTTTAACTAAACTATTTTTTTTAGTTAAACTTCTTCCTTAACTAAATTTTTTTAGTTAAACTAATAGTTAGCAACTTTTTAGTTAACTATTGCCCATCACTGCCCGTTTGTCAACCGGGACACGGGGTCCTAGCGTGTATAACATTCGTATGAATAAACATCGTCAAACGACAACGTGTTCAGTCTCTCTCTCCGTCGATCAACAAGTACGGGTCATTCAACATCCGGACCCGCCGCTACATATGTACACATGAACAAGTATTATACATGTATGCCACTATACGTGTATGCTGTATGCATGTATGTATGTGTGTATGTAATATGTATGTATGTATGTATGTATGCATGTATGTATGTGTATGTATGTATGTATGTATGTATGTATGTATGTATGTATGTATGTATGTATGTATGTATGTATGTATGTATGTATGTATGTATGTATGTATGTATGTATGTATGTATGTATGTATGTATGTATGTATGTATGTATGTATGTAAGTATGTATGCATGTAGGTATGTATGTATGTAGGTATGTATGTATGTATGTATGATGTATGTGTATGTATCTGTTAAAGTGGTTTGCATAACTATATTACTAAGGTTATTAGTTATCTTATTTGTGGGCATATTAGTCCCTTCTTTAACTGGCCGATATAACTTTCTCATTTTCGATATGGGTCTAGGCTTGTATTTTACAGACTACGGGTTTCAGATATTTATCAATTGGTCGTTGTCTCGTTTGTTTTATAACGGAACTATAGACGTCTTCAGAAGAGCCTAATTTTAGATGAAATAATTTAATTACGGGTAACTCATTTGCTGAAATATGAAACAATATACCAGTGCAACTCATATTTAACCCAGGCATTAGTCAGCAAGCAAAGGAAAAGAAACAGGAAAAGCTGTGTAGGGTTCACTTAGTTGAATTAGTAGAGTCAGCAAGGTTCTTAAACGGGCTGTTCAAGTCTATAAAAACATATATGGGAAGAGGTAGATGAAGGGTACCACTCTAGCCTGAAAAGCCTCAGATTTTGTAAAGTCGCGGTTCGATACCCGTAAGCCCTCTAGGTCGACTCAGCCTTCCACTCCTAGAGGGCAGCAGTAAATGAGCGGGCGCCGATCAGGCCCGTTTCGTATGTTAGGCAAACTAGGCAGCCGCCTAGGGCTGCCGATTTTCATGGGCTGCCAATTTTCCATTTTTCCAAAATAAACGTAACAAAATAATTTATGGAAATTCATAAATGAAACAACGTTGGATCATTTTTTAATTATTATTCGCTAGATGGAAGTATCATAGTGTTGGTCTAATAAATTATGTTCTATTAAGGTAGGGTTCACCGTTAAGTTTTAATCATAAGTTTTTCCTGAAGTATTTTAATCGCAGGTATAATATTATATTATGGGTCGACGGGTCGCTCAAATGTAGCTTCGCCAAGGGCCGCCAAATAATCTTGAACCGGGCCTGATATCGATGCATATATATAATTAATTATACCCACGTAGGCTCTATGCATATAATAATGAACTGATTAGATCCTACACTTAATCTTAGCTAAATTGCGAGGTTATTAGTTACACAAAAGGTCAAGTAATTAGTGGTCTGTTCTTCAAGTAAATGCACAGAATATGCATTTAAACTTGGAAAATAAACTTATGCACTCGGTTATGGTGCAAGATTTCGAAAACCTTGTTTACATTTTAAAACTACTCTGGTTTTCAATAACGATAATACATAGGAACTGTTTATGAGAAGAATGTCTGTTTGTCATGGGGGCCTGCAGAGCTATGGGTTCACTGCATACATTCCACACAATCTTGTACACTCGGGTTAAAGGTAGTCGCTATGTGAAAGCACAAAGGCCGAAGGGTCGTTGCTATGGAAAGCCTGTAAACAAGGCCTATCGGTAGAACAGGTTATCAAACACTCGATAAAGACCTTTTCATCTTCAAGAAAGATTCACTCATGTTAAGACATTTTCGAAGTCTTTAAACTTTCTACAAGGTCACAGGTATTTTCTTAAACGTAATGTCTAGTAACATTAAGCTGGAAACTATATGTGGGGTGTGGTGGCTCAGTGGTAAGTTCGGCGCCTTGTGACCAGTGGGTTGCAGGTTCGAATCCCACTCTAGTCGCTGCGTACGGACCTTGGGCAAGTCCTTCACTCGCAATTGCTCGTGGCGCTTCGGCGTGAAAATTCCGGCACAGTATCAAATGCTGTAGTCGGGAGCGCCTCTGAGTAGTAGTTGACTTCGAGAGGTGCTATACAAATATCCGGAATAAATAAAAAAATATAATCAACAATCCAATATATACATTGTTAGGGAAATTTATCGGTACGCAGTTAATTTAATATAAGCCTAGCCTTAGTCACTTTAGCCACACTAGAAGCAAACGTAAGTACCTAGAAATAAGTATTTAACCAGGAAGCCAATTTTCATGAATGAACACCCTTAGATATTTAGAAAAGGTTTGAAGTAGGATGCGTGTCAATTAAGTTAAATGAACGGAAGTTAGGATTATTTCATCTTAGGCATGACTCATAGCTTTTTCAGCTTTTGAATGAACGAAGCTACAACGTATTGTTTGCATCGTCTATTTGTACTTTTCGTGGACAACTCTATTTGCTCAATAAATCTAGAAAATTGTAAAGGATCCCAAGTTTAGCATTGGCATCACTTCCTCAGCTTCATTATGTTCGCTGCATGATTTTCTAAACTAATAACTGCATCGTATGGACAGCACATGTTTGAACACTAACACTATTATATAAACATATCAATATTTATATATCCTGTTTCGACCAGTTGCCCCAGATACTGGTATACAGCGCAATCTGCTGTTCAGCGCAGCAGTGACCCTCGTCCACTCAGCAGGGACAACAAGGTGCACTACCACAGGCAAGACTGGCCACGGCGCATCGATTTCCCTTAGGGGAGAAACAACGTCCAGTGGGAGCCACTGGTGGACCACTCGAAGGTGCTGATGCCGCCACTGCATATCAAATTGGGCCTTATGAAACAATATGTCACAGCTCTAGTCAGCAGCCTTCCAGTACCTTAAAGACTTCTTCCCTAAGCTTCCTGAGGCAAAGGTCAAAGCCGGTCTCTTCGTCAGACCACAGATAAAGAAGATCCTAGAGTGCAAAGAATTCCCCAAAACGCTAACTAGGAAGGAAAAGCGGCTTGGAACAGCTTTGTCGCGGTGGTTAGGGGCTTCCTGGGGCAAGCACAATGCCGCAAACTATGTGGAGCTGGTAGAGATTCTGGTGAAGAATTACGGCAAATGGCTGCAGGATGTCCTTCAAAGTTCATATCTTTGATGTTCATCTTGATAACTTCAAGCAGAACATGGGAGCGTACTCAGAGCAGGAAGCCGAGCGATTCCACCAGGATATACTTTGAACGTCGCTACCAAGGACAGTATAACGAGAACATGATGGGGGACTATATTTGGGGCAGATTAGTGAAAGTGAGTGAATGGCTGACTACTCGTCTATTGAACATCAAAGCTGACATAACGCAACTTGAACAGTACAGTGTAATCGTAAATATCAAGAAACTCACTTGTAAATCATTTGTGGGCATATTCTAATAATTGTAGTGTAAATACATGTTAATTCTGATTCACATTTTTTTCTGACTTTGTGTGAACAAAAAGACGGAAGTTTGCCCGTTTCCTCATTAGATAAATTTTAGGCCTAGGTATCTTTCAAAATATGTTTAGGCCTGTCACAAGCGCAAAGTTTGAAGTTAATAACAGCCATTTCCTGTACTTTTGAGGCATTAGCAAGTATGAAATAACACTTACTATCCAGGAACAAAAACTGTACAACCTAATATATAATGTTATATATATATATTGTTATAATTATGCTCTGTTTTATGCGTTATTAGAGGTCCCAAGATTTAAGCACATAAACAAGTCTTATTTTTGGTATTTTTTATATATTCAGTCTTTAACATTAAAAGTGCCGCCAACCGTACAATAAAAAAAAATTATGTCTCGTAGCTTCGGAAGTCAAACAACAGACATAGGCCTAAATCAAACTTCATGCAACCCTTTTAAGAGCAGCGGCAAAGCTTCAACTGCCCACGCCCCTAAGACTAGTTATCGGGTACGTCCAAAGTACAGTTATTCTGATTCCTAGCAAGATTGTTCATTATCTTCGTTTTACTTATCGCGCCCCTATCGACTACACAGTCGCTCCTGGCGAATACTCTGCAGTTCCTTCAGTGATGAAACTATAATATACGAGACAAATAACATATCCCCCAACCCCTAAGAAAAAAACACCAGGTTTGCGCTAAGGAAAACCAATGCATAATACCTGATACCACCGAACAAAACTAACATACAATTCTAACTACCGAAAAGAAACAATAGTCTAAACGCAAGTGACTATTAATCACTCACACACAACTTCACAAGGTACCGAAAAGAAGACATAATCTTCCTAGAAAATGACTCTATCGGCCACAAATCACTTGCACACAAACTACATAAAAGAAGACGTCTTAGAAAATGACTATCTGTCATAATTCACTTGCACGCAAGCTACACAAAAGAAGACTTAGGCCTATCTTCTTCCGGGCGCTGACTCCATCGCTGACGAACGTAGCGAGAACTCCCGAGCCTGAGTTCGGCCCACCGTCATCGCCGCGATCATGTTGTCCATGTGGAAGAGAGCACCATGACCTCGTATCGACATCAATCCACGACACCACCCACTCCAGATCCACCGTTGTCCATTGGTCACCATCCGTCTTCCTCTTGACCACACCATCGTCTCCTCCTCAGCACGGACACGTTGCTATTGACCGACATCCGCTTCCCGCTGAGATATCCGTCGTCTGTCGACCACCTCGAGACCGTCACCGGCATCCGGCATTCGAACACGTTGTAGTCGACAGCCACCAGCCGAAGCACTGGTACGCACCAACGCCCTTGCTTCGTCCAAACCATTGAGCGGCTCCAGCACTCCAACACGTCCACCGACACCTCCCAGACGCGGAAACAACGACCGTCGCCGAACACCAGTTCACCGTTCCATCCTTCTTCACTGTCCGCCGTCACCAAACGTCAAATACCTGATATGCGCAAACGGCTCGTGCCCTCATTTGTTATTATGTTCTGTCTCATGCGTTATAAGAGGTCCCAGGATTAAAGAACATAAACCAGTCTTATTTTTGGTATTTTCTATATATTCAGTCTTTAACATTGAAACTGCCGCCAAACATTATATCAACTGTACAATAAAAGAATTTCTGTCTCGTGGCTTAAGAAATCTCTGGTAGTATTCAACAGACATAAATCAAACTTCATGCAACCTTTTAACGAACAGCGATAAAGCTTTGACTGTCCACGCCCCTTAAAACTAGTTACGCCCATGGTACAGATAGGCCCCTATTCCGATTCCCTAGCAAGATTGTTCATTATGTTCGTTTTACTTAACCGCGCCCCTAGTGACTACATAGTCGCTCCTGGCGAATACTATTCAGTTCCTTCAGTAACGAAAACATACATGAGACATATAACAGTGTGTGCGTGCGTGCGTGCGTGCGTGCGTGTGTGTGTGTGCGTGTGTGTGTGTGTATGTGTGTGTGTGTGCGTGCGTGCGTGTGCGTGTGCGTGCGTGCGTGTGTGCGTGCGTGCGTGTGTGCGTGCGTGCGTGTGCGTGCGTGCGTGGGTGTGTGTGTGTGTGTACGTGCGTGCGTGCGTGCGTGCGTGCGTGCGTGCGTGCGTGCGTGCGTGCGTGCGTGCGTGCGTGCGTGCGTGCGTGCGTGCGTGCGTGCGTGCGTGCGTGCGTGCGTGCGTGCGTGCGTGCGTGCGTGCGTGCGTGCGTGCGTGCGTGCGTGCGTGCGTGCGTGCGTGCGTGCGTGTGTGTGTGTGTGTGTGTGTGTGTGTGTGTGTGTGTGTGTGTGTGTGTGTGTGTGTGTGTGTCAGGCGTCATTATTGCGCGGTCAAATGCATCAAATTCTTAAACAGAAAGCCTCAAACGGTCTGCACTTTATTTTGTAGATTCTTCTTTATGTAGGCCATTTTTACTGGATTTCGCAAATAAAATGAAGGGGATCGTATCTATCCAGAATAAAAATGAGGTGACAAGCATGTTATGACCGATACGATGCCCTCCACGACGTATGTTAACTTGGTTAGGCTTAAGAGACAAATTATGTTACGGAAATTACTTGTTAATTTTGTATTAAACATCTGCATTTTTCTTAATTGTAGTAGGCTACAACAGTTATTTACCTGGCATCGCTACCTCGTTACTCCCTCAAATTAAGTTGCGTTAAAACTAACGTAATAATGGCTTCAAAGTCCAAAATGACAGAAAAAGAAACGAGTGCTCTGCAAGAGACGATCGATAAAGATAACGAAAGATTGGAAAATAAAATGAAGAATCTACCGAAGAGTGAGACTCACGTGTTCGTGATGCCAAATATAGAAAACGGTGTAACTAACATCGGTGATCTGTGGGATAGCCGCAGATCCCAGCCGGCTGGTCAAAATTTGCTAATCAACAGCGAATTCACCCCAGAAATATTACATTCTAGTCCTATCGATAAGTGCGACATGAAATTTAGACAAATACGAAGTCATGAAGACCAAATTGAGAGCCTTCATCTAGATGGGAAAATGTCGCTTGAATTTCTTCTAGGAAGGATCAAACTCGAAGGACAGCTTGCATACGACAACAAGACCTCTTCTGAACGTTCTGTAGAGGGCATACTTTACAACTATCTGAACGAACAATACAGAATCCAGTTAATACCGCGAATCAAGTCTGCATTGATGAACAGAGATGTATTATCTATGCTACAAAGAGGTGTTATTAAAGCAACACACGTTGTTGGAGGAATGATTATAGGAGCTGAAGTAACCGCATGGATTGAAGTGACGGATACGAGCTCCAAGAAAGAAGTTACAAAAGATGGTAAAACCAGTTCCAGCACAAGTGGAGTATTGAAATTGCTCAGTTCACTTACTTCACTTTCTGGAAGTTCCGAAGTAAAAGCTTCAGACACAACAAATTTAAAAAACCATGAAGTAAAGGTTTCGGTGACAGCAAGGCCAGCAGTGGAACGTTCGCCTACATCACTTGCTGATTTTTTACCATTCATTCAAAATCTTTCAAAAGATCTAACGAAACATATCAAATTCGCTAACATAAAGAGTAATATATTTGGAGTTCCAATACGATTTATACTCTACCCTATCTCACAGTATGTAGATTTGAAAATGGAGACTCTCTATCGAGAACTTACAGATGCATGTCAAAACGACTTCATAGGCGTCATTGCCAAATGCAATGATTTGCAACAGGCTGGATACATATGGTCCGCAAAGGTTCACCAGTCACTCTGGTACAGAGTAAAGCAGGGAGGCGACCTGACCGACGACTCTGATGAGCGTAGACTCGGATCCGACCTGGGCTGGTGAACCAAAGTCCTCCGTGCCCACCTTCTCGTGGTGCGGACCGTTAGTACCCTTCCTAGGAAGTACTCTTCCTAGGAGGGGGAACGAACGGGCACGGCAGGCAAAACCAGGGGAAGGCAATGGCAAACCACCCCTGTTAATCATGCCAAGAAAATCGCCATGCCACACACCAAACCACGCCGATGGTCGCGGATGGAGGGACTCCCAGGCCGGAGCGCTGAGGTGGGACTCCCAGGCCAAAGCGCGACTCAAGGGCTACTGGGAGAAGTAGCAAGACGGCAACGGAGACTGTGTGGCATGACGATCGCTAGGGCTCCTAGAGCCGACGGCACAAGGAGAAGGAGGATACATATGGAAAATTATCCTTGAAAGAAACCACCAGCTCCACTTTCTGCGGGACTCGAAATCGGAGTTTTCCAAGAAAGTCGACAGCTATGAAAAAGAAATGAAAGACCTTGCTCAAGACGTCCTCATCCGCTCTCGTAAAGTGCTGTCAAAATATAAAAGCGGCGAGAGTGAAATCAATGAAATTGAAAACATTGTGCAACAGTTTTACAACGGTAAGGCTAGTTCTGCGCAAAGAGAAGCAAAACAAATGGCAGATGAAGGAACCAAAGAACTTCAGCGCGCATATTTTGATGCAACAGATGACGGTTTGCAATCCAGAGTTAAGAGATTCACAGACAGAAATGAATGTGACATTTGGCTGGGAAGGGCGAATCCTAGGCTACTCTTGGAAATCAAGCCTCCATGCTCAGAAGCCATTGTGAAAAGTTTCCTCGATGCAGCTCAGCATCTCATTAAGTTAGAAGTTGATGTAGCGATTGCAATGCCAAGCATCTCGGAAGGCGTTTGTCTGACACTTAAGTGTAATGAAGGAAAGGAAGTACTAGAAGGACCTGTGCTGAGTAAAGCTCTCGGAGTGCTGAATGCTGTAGTAGTTGAAGGATATTCAAGTATTCATACGTTTTACAAAATTCTTGGATCATTATGTAGTATAAGAATTCCTCTATGTCAAGACGACACAAGATGTTTGGACAAAATATTGCTAATACTTCTGAGAGAGACGTTTTGTGAGAATCGATCACGTGAAGTTTGCTTCGTCCGATCTGTGTGTGACTTAACTACAGAATTGGCTATATCTCTTGATCGAAAGGTTATGTGTTTGCCTCTCGGAGCTCCCGACACAGACTTGGCAGTTGTGAAGCAGTTTCGATCATTGGCCAAACAGGATGCTTTTTCAAGCGTTAAATGGATTTTCTGCAATTTCGAAGTAAAAAATTATCAAGAAGCCCCCCTGCTTCTAATATTTCCCCAGTCCAAAACCGTTGCAGTATGTCTAGATAACCTCGATATTCTAATATCGATGGACATTATGAATTCCAAGTCCGATGAAAGCAGATCAAACTTTGACATACTAAAACTGACTCCTACACGATTCGCCAATACGATGTATCCAGAAAGAGCGCATTACACACTTGAGATTATGAACCGCATAAATTCGGATATTAAGCTTTCTCACAGTAAGATAAGTGGATTTCCAGACGAAACGCACGAAGAGTCTTTAAGTCATTTGATGATGGTTATTAGAGCAACGCTTCATAATAGCATAGTTGACTTGGCATCGGCAGTCGCTGCTGCGGTATCAGACGCGTTTCCAAGTCTTAGCACAATACTGGAAACAAATGGGTGGCGTAAAATGAACAAGAAGTTTGATAGTGCGCATTTTCATAGAGAAGACTGCACTCATTGTGAATTAGTAGGTGAATTAGAAGAGTGGATGAACGACCATTCATTTGAAACAAAAGTTCAAGAGACACAGCAGCAGCTTGTCGATCTACAAACTGGTTTAGTAGATGACAGTGATAGGCATTTTGATGAAGCTCTAAGAAGAATTACGACTGACGATCATTGTCCAAGCGTGGTAAGAGAACAGCTTTCCAAGGTGAAGTCCAGCCAACAGTCATTGAAGGCAAAATGTATTCAAGTATCAAACATTTTGAATATCGACATGGTGAAAGAGACTCTTGAAGTTGGATACGGTCACATCAAGGCATTGATAATAGTGCTTCAAAAGAGCAGTCAAAACGAACAATTGCCAGAAACTATAGGAGAAGAACTAGCATACTTATACAGCAGAAGATCGACTACGGTTACAGAAAATACTGTGATAGAAAACGAAATAGCTAGATTTCTTAGGCCATACCAACCATATCATATGCTCAGTGCGTTACAACCTGTAAAGCATGGACACGCTCTTATGCGCCTCTATGAAGCACTTGGGTACCTGGATAGCTTAGATGACAGCAATACCGTTGCTGAGATCATAAACACAGCTTACGACGAACTTAATCAGACAAATAGCGAGGTGCTATGGAAGAATGTACAGTGGCTGTTTCTTGTAAGACATTGTTTCAAAGATCATAACAACAAAGAACTGATCGACAGCTTGTCCAAATGGATCACAAAAACTTCTGAGACTGGTTTAATTCCTGCTGATATTGTGGACATACATCAACGATCCTGTGCAAGAAAGGAAGTTGCTTCAGAAAGCAGGACAGTGAAAGTTATCGATGGCATTATTGGACACGAATATTTCTTCCAATTACTTGGTAAAATGTATCAAATTGCCCTTGGAGAAAATCTGAGAAGTGATGACTTACAGGGAAAACTGACACATCGATTTGCTGAAAATTTGATAGCTGGAAAAGCTATAGAACTCGTCAATGGAGATTCCCGAGAAATACCGTTAGCGTTTTTCAGCTCCATTTGTAGAACCGTCTCACGAATTCGACCAGGTATGCGTGTATTCGTTATGACCTTGTTTGAACTGCGTATGTCGCAAAGATCATCGCTATTAAGTGCCTTGTTTTCTTGTAAATATGCTTTATCGATTGAACGCCATAACATACGCAGTCTATTCATGAGAATGATTCTCCTGGACGAAAGTGTTCGGAAAGCTTACGGGTATGATGCCATAATTGTGCTGAATACCGAAAGTTTACACTCGCAAGAAGTGATGACTACCTACACCAAAGGGCGCGAGAATGTATCTCGTGATTGGCTTTCAACAATTTTCGCCATAAGTATGAGCAATTTAACAGTAGTCGATAATGCCCTCTGTAACGAACAACCACAAGGATTTGAGCGCGTGACTGAAGTATTGTTTCGATTGAGGCAGGTCAGTATACTGCCTGATCTTCTGATTTCAAGAACATTTAATGACAGAACATCATCGACAGAAGCATCGAGCAAACTTGTTGACAAAACCATCCAGACACATTTAGACAGAGTCAATTCTAAACGTGACACATGTTCTGACAATGCACACCACTTGAAGAATAAACTCGACAGTGGCACCATCTATCTGAACGTTCCCTGTATAAGCAACAACATAACTGAGGAAATTCCAAATACACGTGAAGCAATGCACGAAGACGTTACTAATCTATGTCAGTCATTGTTAAGTAGAGCCAACTCGCGGGGATACAAATTCACCTTTGAGTACTGGTGTGAACTTCTACACAGCTCTTGGAATTCTCTCGAAGAGCAACATTATTGGCTTCGTCTTCGAGAAGCCCAGGACTTTTTGGAATTAGCTTATTTTGGAAAACTATTTGCAACTGCAAAGGAGTTACTGACTTGCGCATTTTTGAATCACAGAAAGAAAATTTTGAAACAGGTTAGGGAGGGATGCTTGAAAGAATTTTCTGCAACTTATGTATGTCAGGAACTTGAGACCATTCCGAGCCACTGTCGTTCGAATTGCAGGAGCTGTCAAGAAATTGTTAACTACAGGGAGAAACTTTATTTTGACGTGAAGGGCACCGCTTGGCAAGATATTATCAGAATATCATTTCAGAATTACAGAAAATCAGTTTTTGAATCTATCCAAAAACTTCTAGAAATGGATATTAAGGAATTTCTCAACAGACAAAACATTTCACAAAATATTTCTAAACAGATAGCAGACCAGTTGAAGAAGATTCACAAAGAATGTCCTCATGGAATTTTCAACTTTGATGAAACTAACGCTCACGTAAAGGAAATATGGCTACATCTGCTCACCATCACCACTCAAGACGAGCATGAACCTTCAGAAGAAGAGCAGTTTGCTCTAATAGTTGATGAACTCTTTCCAAAACGGGATGATTCGGGATTCACTTACGATTTACTGATGGCTGATTTTAAAAACGGTTGTTCGGTTGGTGTAACTGAATTTGAAGAAGCTGAACTTATTCCGAAGACCGTGGTAGAAGACGACATCACACCACTAACTGCATCCAGAATGAGTCAGATTATTACGCGGTGCCAAACTATTGCGAGGGAGCTCCAAGCGCCGACAGTAGTTACCGGTCAAGCCAGCTTTGACAATCTGCACATATTTCAACTGTCAGGTGAAATTAACCGCGTCATTTCAAAGTTTCTAACTGCGAAGAGATTTGACTGCTTTGAAACGGGAATGAAATTTGAAACAGTGATGGCAAATGAGATTAACGATCACATCGTCGCCATTCTTAAGAAGTTTGAGACCAAATTCAAACTGTCGATACCAGATAACCTCAAACGGCTTTTGCAGATCTACATCTTAAAGATATGTTTTGACAGAATCATGGTTTTACAAAAGAAATGGAACTCAAATAACGGCATTTTGTCACAAGGAGAAACCGAATATAAAGCATGCATTTCTACTCGACTAATGTGTGGATTTTCTAGCGAATCAGAAGGAAAGTTGGCAGCAAGATATTTAATTATGCTCGTCAGACAAATGGCTATTAAAGATGAATACGACGCAAACATTTCATCATTTTTAAGTATTCCTTGGGTGGCAAACAGTGAAACTGTTAGGCTGCACTACTTTGAATCATTAGCTCTTGAAGTTGCTGCTGGAAAGAAAGTGACGGCACTGGAACATTTCAGAAATCCTAAAGCTTCAATCACAAAATGGTACAAGGATACGGCCCATAGCTACCGCGGTGAAAATGTACAGAAACTATTCTCTTCAACATTAGACAAATGTCTGCAACAACTTAAAGGATGCAAGGATTACAGCGATATAGATAAAATCTTAAGAAGGTATGAAACTGTTGCCAGTAGCATTTATAAATACGAAAGATTTCGAACAGAAGGAGATGATTTTGACTCAATGTTGAAGAGTTTAAAATCCGAGCTGGCGCGGTATTCACCTTCTAATGATTTTGAAACATTTCCTGATATTTGGGATAATTCGGAAGTGAGGTTTCGACTTGGATGCACAGAAGAGTGTTTCCGCTGTGGTGCACTCTGTTGGAATTATCATGGCCACTCGGACGACGAAGGTGAACTAAGCAAACATTATGCGTGTCATCAAGCAAAGGGACTGGCCACAACTTCAGTCGGTGATGATATGGAACTTCTGGCATCACCATGTTCTCAGAGCGTTCCACTGGACATGGTCACTCTGTCAGAATGCTTTGGAGATCTCTCGTTGATGTCGAAGAGATCTTTCTCGTGGAAAGAGATTGAATCTGATCACTTAGGTGACTGGAAATTTCAAAAAAATATAACCAGCAAACATGACGATTTGATGCGTTGGTTTTTTCAAGAACTACATATGGACATTGCGCGTGAAAAGAAGTTAAGATCACCCAATGAGTCAACGCTTAAGAAATTTGGTTACTGGAATCTGAAGTTACCCAAGATTCTTACAGCGTTACGTAATGAGACAAACTACGATGCCTGAGAGCAATCCATTTAAGTGACATGTACCCCGGTATTGAAGACTTTTTGTAACACACCAACAGTCAGTAACTGGAACAATCTAAGCAGAAGAAAACAGTATATTAATTTTTAGCAGCTCTGTGCATTTAAACAATCAATACGACTTCTTATAATTTAATTTTTGATTGGCATCACTGTCTGCCATTAATATTACTAATATAATAATTGTTCTAGCTCTGGTAGTGTGACTATGATAACTAAAATTCATCATTTAAAGAAGGGCACAATGTTAAGGGTGTTATCGGTTACTGAATGAACATCTTTGTTAGTTTAATGAGGTCGAGTTTGTAAATAGTCGACACGAAGTAACACACGAACGACTCTTCATCTTTGCGCTTTTACGTGTGGATTGTTATATTATGTCCTAAAGTATCGATTATAAAAATAAACGTTTAACTATGTGACATTTTGTTGACTTCTCAGTGCACTGTTTTCACGAATAGTGCCAGGTTACCTTTATTGGACTAGGTAATTCACAGCGCTGCTTAGTTCTTGTATCTCTACATCGTCTTAAACTACTGTATTTGTAATTTATACATAAGAAGAATCAAAATTAAATGTCTGATTCTGTCAGCAAGAGGCCACTTAAATAAGACGGAAAGCAAAGACTAATGAGGAAAAGATTATTATGTGTTAAGTTTTGACAAGATTTCATTTAATAATACAGCTGAATATAATTACGTTGAGACGGAATACTAAAGCCATGGACGTAGACCAAGGCGTTATATACATGGTGAAGGCCTTGACCAAGCCTGGATTAAGGACTAGCAAAGGTTCACCAGTCACTCTGGTACAGAGTAAAGCAGGGAGGCGACCTGACCGACGACTCTGATGAGCGTAGACTCGGATCCGACCTGGGCTGGTGAACCAAAGTCCTCCGTGCCCACCTTCTCGTGGTGCGGACCGTTAGTACCCTTCCTAGGAAGTACTCTTCCTAGGAGGGGGAACGAACGGGCACGGCAGGCAAAACCAGGGGAAGGCAATGGCAAACCACCCCTGTTAATCATGCCAAGAAAATCGTCATGCCACACACCAAACCACGCCGATGGTCGCGGATGGAGGGACTCCCAGGCCGGAGCGCTGAGGTGGGACTCCCAGGCCAAAGCGCGACTCAAGGGCTACTGGGAGAAGTAGCAAGACGGCAACGGAGACTGTGTGGCATGACGATCGCTAGGGCTCCTAGAGCCGACGGCACAAAGAGAGAGAGAGAGAGGGGCTCTTAGGCACAAAATAATTTTTGAGTCACCGTGTCAAGTTAAAAGGTCAGCTGTCGATTAATCGCTGCATGCAGCATACAGCGCCGTAAGAAATAGACCCTTCGATGCTGCGGGGTCCATAGACAGCTGCCAAGTGTGCCTATTGGGTGGTCCAGAGCCTAGCCGTGTCGTTTGACTGTC
Source organism: Allolobophora icterica (assembly GCA_963556255.1). Taxonomy (NCBI): domain Eukaryota; kingdom Metazoa; phylum Annelida; class Clitellata; order Crassiclitellata; family Lumbricidae; genus Allolobophora; species Allolobophora icterica. The sequence continues at coordinate 71,320,260 of OY744604.1, forward strand.
GTCGACAACGATGAATGGCTGTGCATAATGATGTTAATCCTCAGTTATGATCGCTGACGTCACCCACAACATTTGACGATGCAATTGGAAAATGGCATCAAACAATAACGGATCACGTCAGCTTCAAACGTTTCAAGCTGGCTGATAAAGCTATTAACTTTAAATTGATCCAAGGCTTTTATAACACAGCTATAATAGTAGCAACAGATTGTGCAGTCTGTCGCTAGCTTATTTCGCGATGGTATCTTAGGAGGCTACATGTATGCCCTACTTGTGACAATCGGGTGAAAGTCGTCCAAAGGAAGTTGTCAAATTGTTAGAATCTAAGAAGTCATAACCTCCGATAATCCAATCCATATCAAACTTCATCCAACCCTAACAACCCACCTTTTCAAGAAATCTTACCCTAATCATTTAAATCTGCTGCCTTCCGATTTCTTGGATGTTATTTTCAGAGAACTTTGGATGACAAATATCGATAGGTAGGCCTGTTTAAACTGATCGATAGATTCTAATGGATAAAGAGAGATTCTGGTCCAGAGCTTTCACGCTGTTTACCATATTTAGAATTCCTGGGTTCTATATTCAACTTCACAGATTTGTGAATTCTTTAATGTACGAACTTACAGCCTACAGGAAAAAGTGGATTTATTTGAGGAGTAGCAAATGCGCCATTTTCACTTTCTCGACTTTTGCTAATCTCTCTTTGGCGTTGAATGGTGTTGGCATTGTTTTCTTTTCCTGTGATGCATTGCGCCGTTACATTTGTTGCAATGAAGTAAGGTCCTAATGTGCCACTCTCTATTCGATCCGGGTACTAACTGTAGCGCCTTTAAGGTACCTAAGAAAAGTGCTGCCTGTGCCAGTCTATGTGATGTTAATTGCCATTAACAGCGGCATTGTCTCCACAGAGCAAAACAAAGTACAGATAACTAGAAGAGTCACCAGTGGTAGGCTCACGCACGCACGTAGAGCCCAACCAACGGATCCCCGTCCATAATTGACAGATGGTATCCTGCTCAGAGTCTCTGTACAAAGCTGCGTCGATAGTCTGTAGCGAAGATGGCGTTGGCGTTCGCAGTACACGTTACACCTCCGTCAGGCAGCCACTCATTTGGATTTTGGAGGCCAGTATATAATCCGATAATACCACCATTTTATTTTGCTGGTTGTTTGATCGACTGCAGGAAACTTTAAAGTCCCAAACCAAGCCTATATATATTTGAAATATCCAAATGCTATCAACTATCATGACGACATAATAAATATTAAGCTAAGCTGTGCCAATAGAGAGACGTTGCAGATCGCTACGAGCGCCCATTTGATAGGTGTCACGACAAATGGTTTACGGACGAATGGTTCACCGACAAATGGTTCACGGAGAAATGGTTCACTTTCTTCCAGCTTCTAGTTGAACTGTGTTTTCATAGAGAATTTAGCTTTTATTTTCAGTTATATATATTCATCGATAATCCAGCTTCTAGTTTGAGCTCTACTTTAATCGGTCATCCAGGTTCTAGTGTAAAATACATTTTCATCGGCCGTTCAACTTTTAGTTTGAGCTTTATTTTCATCGCTCTCCCAGCTTCTAGTTTGAGCTATATTTTTATAAACCCGGGTTTTAGCGGACATTATTTCGTATTATTTACACCGCTTGAGCGATAAAAGCATGTCATAGTCATATTCAAACTAGAAGCTGGATGATCGACGAAAATATAGCTCAAACTAGAGGCTGGAAGATCGTGAAAGGTAGTGAACCATTCGTCGTGAGCACTCGCGTAAACTTGTACAAAATATGAAGGCGGGGGGCATTTTGCCATTCATTCTACACTTCTTGCATTAAATGTACAGTCCATCTCAATTATTGTGGGGGGCACATGCCCCGGCTGCCCCTCCCGGAGTCTATGCCTATGGTCGTGAGCCATTTATCCGTGAACAATTGTGGGTGAACCATTGTCGTGAACCATTTGTCGTGGAAAATTTTATTAAACACCGTCTCCGTTCAGGCATCCACAGATATCAATGTTCATAAAACATTGAACTCTTGTCAACCATAATACCTAAAACCAGTCCTAATTCCCAAAAGGCCGGTCGCCGACAGGTAGGCGGATGTCCAAGAACGGCCTGGCTCCCTCGACGGACCTGGCTCCACTGCGCTTTGTGCGCTCAATTAGACCAGTGGATAGCAGGATCCGGTGGCGTGTCGTTCCTGTTAATGGGGAGGGGGCAGAGTGAGGTTCCGATCTACCGCGGCTGTGGTAGAGAAAACATTCGATCCATCTACTCACAGTTAAAAGACATACAAAACGAGAGCTCGGGTTGGTCTTGTCCGAGCTTGTTGCGTGTCATCCACGCATAAGGGACAACTCAGCGGTCAGGACCAATCATGTGTGACGCCGGGTGCAGCGCTCAGAGCACCCTGGCGCACATATCCCAAAGCTGCGCGAGGACCCACCGTCTCTGGTGCGACAGACATTACTCGGTGCTTGGCCTGATTCAATCTAAGGCCGAGTTAATGGGTCACTCGGTGACCCTCGAACCGATTATTCCTACCGGAGCTGGGAGGCAAAAGCCTGATCTGGTGGCCCTGGTAGACGAAGTAGCCTACGTCGTTGATGTCACCATTACCGCAGACTGTAATGACATGAGCGGTCCTTTTGCGGAGAAGGTGCAATACTAATCGACAGCTGATGTCATCGACTGGGTGGCGAAAGTCTATCCGGGGCGGCCGTGTGTGTTCGGTGCTGTGGTCTTAAACGGGCGGGGAGCTCTCCGTTGGGGGTAACCGCTGCCGACGAAGCCCTCCTGTCGGTCCGGGTGTTAACTTACACCGCGAACATGTTTCGTCACTTTACCCGGTCGACAGTGAGAGGCCCAAGGCCGACGGACGTCGAGGGAGCTTAGGCACCGCGTTCATGAAAAGACCATACCCATCTCGGACCAAGTACGGAGGTCCGTCCAACGCGGTCGGCCCGCAAGGCGACAATACGCGAGTGAATCCCTGGTCTCGATTGCCCGCCAAACCGGAAGCACCACCGCCTGGGTAGCTCGGCCGAACTGCCGCCGCACGCACTGCTCCCCTGAGCAGGGCGCTTTGGTCTTCAGGGGTGGGCACCCTACGAATTTACAACAACGGCAGTCAGCGAGCAACTGACACGATGATGATATTGCTTTGATCGCGCGAACGATCGCGATAAAAAAAATACCTGCATCATGGATTAATACAATGAGCAATTGCCAGTTGACGTACAAGAGTCCGAGGAAGTTATATGTAAATGCAAGAAATGTTTAGGCCCTAATAGAGTGTCAAACGCTGTCGTGCTACATAGGCCTACACCCCCTAGTTGTTTTTCGTTCTGATGACGAACAATTCTATGTAGCAAGCAAAAAAAGTTGCTAGATAAGCATAGGCCTAGGCATTCGTAGCTAATTGCATGAAGCCATAGATTTGGAGCAAAAGACCCCGCTGGCTCCTCACCCAAGAGGCATTTTGCCCCGGTCACCGCAAACATAATAGTAGGCCCTACGTAAATTTTCTCATCACATTGTAATATCATTTGGTTACCTTCATATCAGCTGGAATGTGAAAGCATAGTTTTTTTTACCAATAACGTGTATTAAGTGTAACTTGTGAAAAAGTGATATCATCGACTTAACACATGTATGCAACCTTAGCACATTTCTTATAACGAAACGATCAAAATGTACTTTTCTAAAAACAGATGGACCGCTGACTTAGGCCTAGTTAACGATTTTCCGCCAAGTCATTCGCTAGATGACAGTCTTCACGTTTCCACTGCGGTTGGTCCAAAGTTATATGAGGAAAACGAGGAAACCCCAAGATCAAATTGAGAGTTAGAAATGTTGAGTTTAAAATGCCATCAATCTGGATCAGGGGCGTAACGTTGGTCTGAAAGTCGGGGTACCAACTTCTTACATACACGAAGCAAGGCTGAGACTGCGATCTCTGGGAAGGCACAATAATAAGGGTCGTCCATTAATTATGTCAACAAATTTTAGACAGTTTTTGACCCCTCCCCCTTGTCAAAACTGTCAAACATTCAAGAACCCCCTAATAAAATTATGTCAAAAAATTTACGCCCCGCTAAAATAAAATTAAAAAATAACAGTTTTGTTTCAGTTTAAGTAGCACAATAATAAATTAACAAAATTGTATTACATTAAAACTTATCTTTAATATTGGTTAAATTCAGGAACGTAGCAAGCTAAAGGACCCTGTGAAGGGTTGCCAAATACATGGGTAGCCGAAGGACACGGAAGGCAGAAAAAAGAGGACTTTTAGGCCTAATGTTTCACTCCGGAGTCAGAGCCTCAGAGGGTCTCCTAAGTAACCAAGAAACGAAGTCACATTGAAACAGCCCTGTGACAAGCGTAAATATAGCGCAACCACCCACCCCAAAGATTAGCTTAACCAATAATGACCAAATCTGTTATCTCGAATATTATATTTACTATAAATATGTTCAATAGACAATTTTTAAATTAGCCTGCACAGTTTCTCACTGTTTAATATTAACCACTCATTCAAAGAAAAAATGTTCTTTAACTGAAGATAAGCTCAAAATATTAGATCTCGAACATAGATATCTAAACGAACCCACGATATTCCATTTAAGAGATTTGTAGCACATTTTCTCATTTAATCTGGGAACAATAAACAAGGTAATTAGAAAATAACGCGTTTTATTTATTACAAACAAAATAGAAATAGATCACTCATAAAGACTTTCCGAAGTATGGTTGCTTTTGATTAAATTATTGTTGACGTCAATTTGTCTTGAACCGTCTCCTCCTTGTCAAGAATTGTCAAACTTTTTCAAACCCCTCCCCACTATTTTGTTGACATAATTAATGGACGACCCCTAAAACAGATTTGCATTGTTCAAAAAGTGACGGTAAAGTACCCCAGTCCAAAAAGTGGGAGGTACGGGTACCCCTCTTACCCACACAAATTACGCGTATAATCGGGATCGCATCAGAACTCCATTAATTCGTTTCAGTTTCTTGGTCCCAAAAAATTGACAAAAGAAAATTTAAGCTTAGCATCGAATATTAAAAGGTTATTGGGAAACAAGTGGCAGCCATGTAAGAACTCTTTACGTTGGCTTTATGTTTATCAAAAGATTTGTTTAAAATTGGAGTTCATAGTTTATGAAACATTGAACACAATACTTAAAATCAGAACCTATTCCCAAGACTAATCATTGTTCAACCCGATCGTCTTCTTATTGTCTCTCTCTCTTGTTATACTTAAAACTGGAATTGTTCTTGTTGGATGAGCTTTTCAACTCGCTGGACCTTGACTCTGTAGCTCTCTCCCTGTCTCTGTCCGTTCTTCTCGGTCGCCACTGTCACTTCGTTCTCGTCTTAAACCATAGACATTTCAAATTGTTATGGTTTGCATCTTTGTCTCAGCAGACTGGCCTGTATACTGACATGATTACGGCTTGAATTTTGGCGCGTCATTGGTTGCGGTCTTGTTCATTAGACCCAGGTGCAATAGAAGTTACTAATTAATCAACTAATTGTGAGGGCACTCATTTTAAAACTGTGATATGTTTGCTTATATTTAGGCAATAGGATCGGGTAATCCGAAGTTTTGGTTTCGAAAACCAATATCATTATGCGGACCTTGTAGTAAATTCATAAGATTTATGCATGCGCCTATTCATGGTTAAACTATTATTGAGCAAGGTTTATTGTTTATTGCTAGTTTGTTTGTTGTTAGTAGCCCATAAGTATTGTTTGTTTATTGTTTATTGTTAGTAACCCATCAGTATCTAGTTAGTATCCCACAAGTATCTATTTAATGTGTAGCCTACATGTGCTAAAAGCTTGACATTATGCATAAAGAAAAGCAAAGGCATAGGCTACCAATCAGGATGCACAACAAATCAGCAAAAATGTAATGTGTTAGGGTTTAACGCCAACATGTAGATCTTAGAGTACAATCATCAACCACGCTGGCCTCTCGTTCATGGAATATTCGCAGAGTTAGACACCCGCAATCTACAGACTTATCTTGCGCTTCAACAATCCTTTGATCTGACCGAGGCAGAATGATGAAAACCAAGTCCACTTCATTGCAAGAACTGTCCTTTACTATAAGTCAAGAGTTAAAAGTTTAGACACTTATCACAAGGCATGCGTCAATTGGCTTAGCCAGTCATTGGTATCCAGCTAGGATGAAAGAAGTCTTCGTTTTTGAAATGCCCATACAATGCAGATCCCAGTCGCGGCCAGTCCTTATAGTAGATGGTCGTCCCCTTAGCCAACCACGCTCCCCACCAACCAAAAGTTCCAGTCGACATAATCACGTGATCACACAGGGACAGTATAGCCATATCCTGACCAGCGGAATGACCTAGGCTGTAAGTTACATTGACCGTAACAGTGGATGACATGTTGTTGGGGTTGACGATGTTTTCGATGATCCAAGTACGATCGTCTGACATCGCGATGAACTGAACGCGAATATATTTCTCTATAAAGAATTTCATGGCCTTTTCAAAGTAAGTCGCATTCGCCACCGTATATCCGTATTGAATGAAATGTTCATTGATGTTATCCCCTCTTCGAACATGTATTCCTACTCTCACAAATCCAGCTTTCTTCCATCCAGGCGGAATGTTCCTTCGAAGAAATTCTTCAGCAAACCTGCGAATTTCATCCTTAAACACCAGATGGCGTCTGAGGTCGTGTTCTATTGTCCTGGTGTATTTCCAGCTCTGACGGAATCCACCGACGAGGATGGACTTATTCCCGGCTTTCAGAACCTCGTTCTCAGTGTTCTGATCGTATGTCAAATGTCTCGCTTCGCCGATTGTATAACATGGACATAGATTATCTACTTGTTCGAGATTCAGCTGGAAAACCTCCTTCAGTAAAAGTCTCTTTGTGGAATTCTTTAAGACTGGCCTCCGTCCAGTAAGTTCTGCGACGAACAGGACAGCAGCAAAGTCGAAGAGTAGATTTCCAAGTCGTCGACCATCATAAATCGAATCGTGAAAACTAACGAACTGAGATACGTCGTGATATTGCGTTAAGTTATTGAACGGAGGTACTTTGAAGTGTTTCGTAAAGTTTAGAGACGTAGCCATATCCTGAACTAGAGTATTATTTACTGGCGGAAGGACGGGATGTTGTGTTCTATTGAGAAATATATGTTTAGACGCTATCTTACCATGAGACTCTTCATAAAAGTACAAGAATCCACTTATTAAAAGTCCTTGTAAGATAAGTAAAGCGGCAACTCGATATTTCCACGTTCTTGACATTTCGCTTGGTTTTTAAAATCAAATGTGTTGAGCATAAGATGCAAGAGTTTATAAACAGATGTAATTGAAATTTCTAGTGCTGTATAAAGTCTGCGTCACATCCAGATGGCCATATGTACACGTGTCTTTTCAGCCTATTTCTTGCTGTCCATATAGATACGTCTGTCTTTGCCTATTTGGTAAGGCCTACATGCATCAAATGGTCCTTGCTCGGGCCATAAATTAAAGTATAGGACTGAGATAAAAGCATCCGGTGTTTATGCATGCATCGGTTTGATTATGCTTCGATTTAAAGACAACATTATAATCTAAAGTCAATATCTCGCCAAGAACTTATGCTGAAAGAATGTCAATTTTTAAAGAACAGAGGCATGGCCAGCTGTATCACAAGCTATTGGCGATGCTCTTATTTTAGACATTAAGCATGCTTCAGATGCATTTCATTTCGCCTTCTGCATTTCACCTGATAATGCGTCACGCCTGAACGCGAGAATGTAGGCCCTAGCTTGATTTTGTTTTCGCTCAAGTGTGTTCGTGATCAATAAACTCCGATTCCTACAGGCAATTCAATCTAAATGTCTAGGCTTAATTCACCGAGAAATGATCAGGACACAGGATCACTATAGAGAAATGTGTACATTGCATCCTTACATTTAGATACGCTCGCCAATCTTATCTATAGATACCGATGACAAAATGGCAAGTTCTGGCAATCAGCTGCAGCTTATGTGTGCAGTATAGCGGACAGGTAGACATCTCGACAACGCTGTCGAGAGCAAAAGTGACAGCATTCAAACATTTTCTGGATCAAGCGTGTGCCCAAAAACAACGTTCAGAGGGCCTATGTGGCTGCTCCGTGCTTGGCTTAACCACATACATGTATTAGATCAGCGGTTCTCAACCTGTGGTCCGCGGAACGCGGCCATCTGCCTGGTGGTCCGCGAGCAAAGCGTACAATTTATATTTTGACAATTGAAAACATGCAAACAGACAAATTTTGTCAGTTTTTTTAAATTTTTGCTTTTACTTCAATCTTTAGAATCGGCTAGATGAGTGCATGAAACTAATAATACGCGGATTTATGGCAAACATTTGTTTTGCATCAATTTTATAGGGTCGCATATGTGCGCCAGTGGCACAATTTTTAGTGGTGGTCCGCGACAGAGACACAAAATTTATAAGTGGTCCTTGGTCTCAAAAGGTTGAGAACTGCTGCATTAGATGGTACAGTCATTCAGTGGAAAAGTGTCTCATCATCCGTCAAACCACGCTATTTGATGTTCAACCAATGTCACATCGCAAAGCGTTTCGCATTAATGCGTTTACCAAGGAAATGAATTTGAGCGTAGGTGGAATGTGTTTCCGCTGCGTTCGTGGTACAAATGACAGTCAGGGTTTGACTAACCACTTGTCATTTTGCATCTCTATGTGCTAGAGTTTTCCTGCCTCGTGAAAGTTACTTATGATGGTTTCATTCCAAGGCCTTTAGAGTGTCGCTAATTGTCGCGCTACCATACTTCTCTCTTGTTGCTTTGGTTTTCGCTTCAGGTGACGAACTAAACTCAAAACGAAAGCGGACAAATATTACTCCACTAGTAGGCCTAGGTTTTCGTAGCTAGGTGCAGAAAGCAATAGATTCGAGCAAAAGCTCTCATTTCGCTATGTCACATAGAAAGCCTTTTGCCCAGATCACCGTAAAAATGACACGACACGAATTTTTGCATCACATTATAGTAGCCTATATCATTCGCTTACCTTTATTCGCTTACCTTTATATCAGCTAAGAAGTATAACTTGTGATAAGCAATCTCATCGAGTAAACTTAGCACATTTTATAACGAAATGATTAAATACTTATTTTTGTTTTAAAAAAAACCGACAAACCGATGACTTTGGGAAATATTCCACCAAGACATTCACTAGATGAGGTCTTACGTTTCACTACGGCTGATCCAAAACTAACAGGAGATTTGAAATAATCGCCAGAGGGCCTTTTACCCCGAGGATCCTTTGCAAGGGCACAGGCGGCGCGCCAGCATACTCATACTGAGCCCATGTGGAACCCATATTATATGAGCTCAAATAGGGCTCAGATTTGGCCCGTAGAATGCCTAATGACATTGTGACAGATACTTAGGCCCTATTACTCTAACGATTCCAATATGTTTTAAGCTGGTGACAATTTTTTTTTGGGGGGGGGGGCGGGGGGTAGAATAATAAATTATAAACACTGACTTTTTCGTAATAGTTAGTTTATAACGAAACGATCTGGAAGTCATTGGTAACACGTACACCTGGATCAAGGACTATCTGAGCGACCTTACTCGTGGTTTTGAACACAAGACAACCATTCCTCAACCCCAGGGTAGGATCTATAGACTATTATGTCATCGATCTAGCTATTACGCACCCACTGCGTCATGAACACCGGCCTTCGATCCGATCACAAGGTCAAGATCATCAGAGTGGACGAAAACGCAGCCTGCCTAGAGACTAGAAGCATGCGATCATCCGTCTGATCCTCAATCAATCCAAAGACCCTACGAAGCCGGAATCGTATAGTCCGATCTCTCGTAGCTCTTGTCTGTGTAAGAAGATCATGGAGAGAATTATGACAAATCGGTTACAGTGGCTTGTGGAAAGGAAGAACTTGCTGACGAAGTATCAAGCAGGCTTTCGGATATACAGGAGCATCCGCCTTCAGGACAAGATCAGCAAGAGCCTGAACAGCAAACACTACGTTCTTGGAACTTTCATTGACTTCGAGAAGACCTACGACATGATCTACGTCCAACTCTCACGAAGAAGGTCCAAGATCTGGAAGTCATTGGTAACATGTACAACTGGATCAAGGACTTTCTAAGCGACCGAACAGATAAAGGTGGGTGCTGAATTGTCAGGAAAACGGAACACCGCAGGGTCTATCATCTCACCCCTGCTGTTTCTGGTCATGATCAACGACGTCCCACGATATAGCTTAAATGTAGTTGAGCACATATACAATGTTTCCTAACATGATACTAAGGATAAACTCTTGTGTAAATACAGCGTGTATATATATATATATATTATATATATATATATTAGAATTTTAAAAATTCCAAACTATTACATAAAATTTTTTTTTAAATTATATTTAAAAACAATATAGATAAATCTAGTAGTGTTGTGGATAACAGAATCAAAGGCAACAGTGAGAGTAGAGAAGAGACGCTACACAAATTTACAATCATCCAGACAAATGAACTTTCCAAAGTGTTATGCTTCAATACTGCTAGTTTTCAGATTGCAGATTGCAGTCTTATTCAGAGCATACTGGTCTAAGTAAGATACAAATAAAAGTTACACTTGAAATACATGTGACACGTTTGAATTAACAATAACAAATTTCTTTTTTTCTCCACAATATTTAATTCAGTTTACAGTGATTTCAATATTCAAAAGGCAAATAAAGGTCAACGGAACCTAACGTCCAGTGAATTGTTCATGACATGACGTGACGCCATTAGAAACGTAAAGACAACGGTGAGTGCAACTGTTCATACAGGTTACAACAAACATTCTTGATTCATATTTGTGTGACTGTGTCACGTAGAAGCTTTAAACCTAGAAACTTTAAACCTAAAAACTTTAAGCCGGAACAACTATAATAAGTTGTTCTGTAGGCCTACATAGAACAACTAGAAAAACTATATTAATACTTAAGATAGTTTTAGATGAAGTTACATACTTAAGAATTTCTTCGCGATAATTAATACATCTGTTAATGTATTTTCTTCGATTTCAATGCGACATACTAAGGAACAGGCGTAACTCCTTCATTGGAAAAGCACTCCTGAATTATATTGTCAAGGAACAAATAGCTGATTGTAACTGCAAATACCAGTCACGAATGGGATAACTAGTGTAAGAGTTTCACATCTTGATTTTAAAAGAAATTGGTTATTAGCAGAGATTAAAAAGAGACAATTAATCGAAAAATTAGGCGCTAATCATATAATATTAATTGCAATGAAATTTTTCGCGGGAATTCCAAAATTCTTTACATGGGACCATATTCGCATCAGAAGCATTTAGTATACCCTCTCCAGCTGGTGGAAAAGAGTTGATTTCTGTTGATTTGAGAACTTTTACGGCAGTGGCAAGGTCTACACTCATGTGAAAATTCTGGGAGTGGCAAGGTCCACTTCTAGTTCGAACCAATTTATAAACAGTTTCCGATTAAAGTCGTATTTTCCTTGTCAAAAGTGTTACAAAAGCTTTTTTGGATCAGGTTTTTAGCTGAAATCTTAAATTTGGTAGACCTTTCGCTGCGCTGTTTGGGGTTTGAGTCCCGGTGTTTCGTTGTCAACTCGTGAGCCGTGTGCAAATAACTCGTAAGGAGTAGTCGCCCGTCGCTCGTAGCTGCTGTCATGTTGACCAAAAAACCTCGACGAGGCCGGAAGACATCAAAGCCAAAGAAGGATTGGTGGATTCACCTCCACTTGTGTTTACCCTCTGTTGCTGAAACTGCTTGCGCTTTGATTGATGATCAATCAAGTGATTTGATCGATTGATCGATCAGCTGTGTCAGATTCAGATTAATTGCTTCGATTGCTGCAATTCGGAATGCAAACATGTTCACATGACGTATGGTAGAATTTGAATGTACGCTTGAAGTCATACTGAAATGCATTGGGGTATTGAGTAGCTCCTTTGGAACCACCTCCAAAAGTGCTTTGGAGAACTCACAAATCAACCATGTATTTTCCAGCTCTTCACAACCAATTCTATAATGTGTGGCCTCTAGATGAAATGTTTTGGCATTTCCTAAAATGGTGGCCACTACCACAATTTAGTGTATGCAAAATGCGTTGTGAATATTCAAAAGTTGCTGTTATGGCCGCCTGACAGTACTGTAGCCGAGCAATGTTGCTGCAGATGAGTAATTATTATTGAAGCATATACTCAGAACGTTGGACCTCAAGTTTTATGCATTTGTTTGGACTTTTTCTTTCTATGCGAACGCCTTGGATGCTAGTCGAGGCGAAAATCTGTAAAAGCAACCGACCATTTTGTGGTGGGCTTTCAGAGGTCTGGCCTGTTTTTTGGCGTGGCCTGCTTTGTTGTCGGCTTCAGGGTGTGGCCTACTTGTGGTAGACTAAGTTTTAGAAGCCTTTGTTGAGGTAGGCTACAAGAGATGTGGCCTATTTTCTGATAGGCGTTAAGTGTGTAGCCTATGTGAGAATACTCCATTAAATTATGGCCTAAAAGCTATCTCAGATAGGCACACATGCCTATTTTGTTTTTTAGACTTCTATGCGCCTTCCATTTGTGATAGGCAGAGGTGTTTTTGTTATTGTTGTTTTAGGTGTGGCCTTTACTAATTTTCATTTTGAGGCGTGGCTTTTGTCGTGTGTGTTTTCCCAGTTTTGTTCGACCTGTGATAAATTGCTGGACTATGAAACTAGACACAATGGTTATACTCAAAGGAATTTCATGTGTACAGGTAAAATATCTGTATATTAGCACCTTTTCTCAACCTCTCAACAGCATGCTACATGATTTTTAGTTGTCCAAGTTTTGTAGTGGCCTTTGTGATAAAGGTGGGGCGGTGGCGCGTCTGAAACACCAATGGAACTGTTGGTTGTAAGCGTGTAGACATTTTGCAAAATCTGTTAATAGAGTAGTGCTGTAAATACGTTTGTCAGCTGCTTCAATGAGGTCATTATTATTATTATTGCTATTATTATTATTATTATTATATTTTTGCAAACCACTTGTTCTTATGCAAACTGTTACTCCAAAACCACTTATGCATTTTAAAATCTATTGAAGTTGCTACATACGTTGAACGATGCTATGTACAAATATTCACCATTTCTGATCAAATACTAAAAAGGCATTCTTCATTTGGCATCATTATTTCTTTCAACTGGAATTGGCCATCAATTACACTAACTGTCAGCTCAAATCTTTCTCTCTCCTCACAGTATGCTAAGCCCACAACAATCTGTGAGATGTGGGAGGGGCCAAGTAGATTTGTGCTGTAGGTAGGGCTGTACCGAATAGATCATTATCACCATTCGGCCGAATACGAATAATTGGACCAACTATTCGGCCGAATACGAATACGAATACGAAGAGTGTACAAAATAGATCTACCGACAACATTAAAACTTCAAATGTAAGCAAAAGTTGCAGTTCACAAAATTTAATAAATAAACTAAAAGTAAACAGTTAACTACATGTAATTTTTGCATCCTTCTGCCACTCTGCGTAAACTAGGAATGGAACTAATTTAACTAAACTTAGAAATTATCACTTACCCGGTACTTAACGTTCACTCTACTCGCTATAGCAGCCACATATGCAGAAACAGATGTCACGTGACCACTATTCGTATTCGGTCCGACCGCTACTATTCGGGCGAATACCGAATAGCTAGTTGGCCCACTATTCGGCCCCGAAGCGAATACGAAGCGAATATTCGGTACAGCCCTAGCTGTAGGCCTAACCATTGGCACTGGATTTTGTGCCAGTGTACTTTATTTCTGCTCGCTGTCTATCTTGACCTACAAATTCGTGTCTAGAGCTCTAAGCTGCACGCGATACATAGATTACAAAAATGGATAGTATTTAACACTTTAACGCCAAGCTCCATTGGTTTCCCAGTCGCTTTTAATACACTCTCGTCATTAAAGTGTTGATGTTTCAGAAAGTCAACCATATTTGTGTATAAACCAACCAGAGAAAGAGAGAGACAGAGAGAGAAACTGATAGAGAGATTGAATTGAAATTCCTAATGAAATTCGAATGCTCAGATTTCGCGCTGTTTCGAGTAAAATATCTCAGAATTGTACCTAATTCGGATTCAGATTTATTTCCTTGTTGAACATAAAATACTATTTTTCAGTGATTACCGCACACATTAAATTTCCTTAGTTTTTCGAGAAAAACCATGATTTTTTTAGGACGAAAAAATCTACCTTCTCCAAACCAAATAGTTTTACTTCGAACTTGTGCCGTCACAATTCTGCATCTTAATATCGTAATTCCATTTAAGAATAGTAGAGGTATCTGAATTGTTCTATCCCGGTTTCTATGGTGATCCAAGGGAGAGAGATATTAAGACTGTGCCTCGGGTTCGAAGCCAAATGCATGGCTCTTTAAGAGCACGTTGGTACGGTAGGTGCGTTTCAGAAGTTATATGAAGGCGCTACATAATTACCAATACAGATCTGCAGATGGATAGACTTTTTTTTCTAAAATAACAAACAAGAATTAAGCGTTAATTAAGAATTAATTATTATTAGACATATACAATAGGTATCGTCCCAGACTGTCAGCTGATGGCATGAATTCCGCTCCAGCCGATGTCCAAAGTCTCAACTGGGAAGAACTCTGACTTCCTGTATCGGCTGATAGTCGTCTGGTGGCAGTGGCGAGATTTCCTAACGTCACACAGTCACGTGATTCGTAATCGTAAACTCCAAGTATCTTAAGCGCTACTCAAACGATGAGCGCATGGAACCAGCTTATTCACGAGCGCTACGTCTTGTTCAGAGACGGTCAATGGAAGATCCGAGACCGGTAGCCAGAAAAATAAGACAGATGAGGTAGAAGAGTGAACTAGACACCGCCTATATAGTTCTGTGTCAGGTCAGTCCATAAGGTCACGTCAACAGGAAGATAAGCCCTTAGTAATCAGTCTGCTTGTGAATATGGCGCACACGTCTTGGCAAACAGGCATCTTCCAACATTTCGAGGTAATAGACATTTCAGTGTTTTGTCGTGACTCTCGTTTCCCTGGAAGAACAGAACATCGATCAAACGATGGTTCTAAGGCGTCGTTTTTAGCACAATGAAAAATACTCTATTGTAATAAAAAAGGGCGCTTTATAAGTCGTTGGATTGACTCGCATTTGATGCAGTATGCTTCAGAGGCAACAGATAGCGTTGAAATATCTTATGGATGAGCTCACGTGATTTCGGTGTGACGGGCACGATGTTCTGCGCAAGGGAGTCATTGTCGAAACAGTGTCGATCGCCTTTCCTTGGTCTAGTGACAGACACAGCGTTGACGCTGATGTTAATAATGTTGTTGTTGTTGATGATGATAATGATGATGATGATGATGATGATGATGATGATGATGATGATGATGATAATGATGATTATAGAAGAAAAAGAAGAAGAAGAAGAACATGATGAGGAGGACGAGGACGAGAAGAACGAGGAGGATGAGGTGGAGGAGGAGGGGGAGGAGAGGATAATATCGGAAGAAGAAGAAGATGATGGTGATGATGAGGATAATAGCGGAAGAAGATGATAACAATGATGATTATGAAGATGACGAAGAACAGTGAGTAAACAAATCGATCTCTAAACACCCGTTTCTAAATATAGCTGACCTGTAGGACAGATAGATGAGAAAATAGGATCGACTGTTTTGCCAACTTCTATAGCGCACTTTAAAGTGATCAGTAATCCTGATAATCTGTCTGTCGACACATCCTCCTCCCCCCTTCTCTTTCTGCTTCCTCGATGTCTGTACTGGTCCTCCGCTGCTTGTCCTCCTTCATCGTCTGATTCCCTTTCCGCCCGTCGAAAACACACCGAGGGTTGTCGAACTCAGCGGTAGCTCAAGGGAGTTGTGATAATCACGGGGCAGACGGACAGCTGCTCTAGCGACTGATGCAAACAGGAAACGATGGATGGATGGATGGATGGATGGATGGATGGATGGATGGATGGATGGATGGATGGATGGATGGATGGATGGATGGATGGATGGATGGATGGATGGATGGATGGATGGATGGATGGATGGATGGATGGATGGATGGATGGATGGATGGATGGATGGATGGATGGATGGATGGATGGATGGATGGATGGATGGATGGATGGATGGATGGATGGATGGATGGATGGATGGATGGATGGATGGATGGATGGATGGATGGATGGATGGATGGATGGATGGATGGATGGAGTTAGGGAGGGATGGACGAATGGACGGATGGACGGATGCATGGATGGATGGATGAATGGATGTGTGGGTGGGTGAGTGGGTGCGTGCGTGCGTGTGTGGATGGATGGATGTATGGATGTAGGAATGGGTGCTTACGAAGGGTGGATGGATGGATGGAAGAGAAAAGTGAGGAGGTAAAGGCGTTGGCAAAATGTAAAGAGATGTTTGGGGTAAGAGAAAGACAGAGAAAGGAAGAGAAAGAGATTTTGGAGGTAGTGAAATAGGAACCTTTGACCCCGTGTGACTTCGTGTTCAGAAGCATCCATTTCGTCATGATGAACTGTGCTTCCTAATTTTCCATTTCTCCTCCTATTCTTCCTTCTCCCCTATTCCAACTTCCTGTACTGTGATGATGATGGTGATGATGATGATGATGATGATGATGATGATGATGATGACGACGACGACGATGATGATGATGATGATGCCGCTTCAACTTGTTCTCCATCAGCCACGCCGACGACCTAGTGGTATTCGTGCACATGTAGAGAGATTAAGACTCGGGTTCGAATCCCAGGGTTTCGTTCTTTAAGAGGAGATTGGTACAGCAGTAGGTGCTTTTGATTAGAGATAAATGGGTAGTTAGACAGACAGATAGATAGCAGGATAGATAGATAGATGGGTGGATGGATAGACAGATGAATAGACTACCTGATCCGAAACTGCGACTGGACTGGAGGAAGTTCTTTTGTCCAATAGATTGAGAATGCGAAGAAGACCGCGTGAGGAAGGGTTTGAGGATTCATAGATTCAGAGATTAGTCGTTGAGGAAGTCATTCAATTAGCTGCTCAACTACATGTATACAGCTCTTCGTGTGTCACATACGAGAGTCCATGGGCGGCGATCCAGGGAGGGGGCGAGAGGGACCAGACCCCCACCTTTAAGAGTGGGAGACACGCCATACATTTCCCCAAAATTTTGAAGAAACACCACAGAAAGGTCAACCAAGGTTTCTTGACCTCTTTTTGACCAGATCAGCACTGTTCTAAAGTGCCCACCGCCAGTGCGAGAGTCTTCCATAAATTACGCCACTAGTCCACTTTCTGTTTAACGTTCGATGATAGCATAGTATTAATTTATTATTTATTCATTTATTATAGTATTTGCTGTCTGACAGATTCTAAGAGTTTAGCAGAATCTAGTGATAGTAATCGATAGTGAGATAGGCATGGGGGGTGCTCGGCCAACAGTCACTTTTGGTTTTCATGGTAAATCATTGAAAGATCGCGCACTTCACAAAAAGTTGCTCTTAGGGTCATCACGGATGGCAGCCTCTGCGTCTGTCACACTTCAAATTATCACCCGACTTTGGACTTGAGGGTTTTCGACTAACCAACTGTTGAGAATATGCTTTGCTCAAATCCGCTCTTTTGCAACTTTTGTGAACCGGATCTGTTGTTATTCTGTGATAATCATGTATTTGAAGTACGACACAAGAAATCGAATGCTTCCCGGAACTCGCTGACGAGGTGTGATGCGGCTCACAGTCTCGCGGAGTGATACCAATCTCTCAGTCGACATGGCTCTAGACGCCAACGTACAGGTTTTTACGCCTCCTTCCGCATTTAGATTGAGTTATTCATTGTAAGACACGCCCTGCTGCCACCTGCAGTTGAGTCATACTGAATACGATATTGGCTTTTATAACGTATCCCAATGCCCTCATTTGATGAAGCAGTTCCGTTGCCATGGAGCAGTTACCATGGTCATATAACGACGTCATTTTCATTTTCGAATGTCTAAGGAATTACAGTCCTATTATGACGTCATGTATACCTGAGACTATGACAATAGTAAGAATATGTCTGCGAAATTTAATAGCGCCCAATGCTCACAAATTCTCACTTTACATGCGTCAGGTTCAGCTAAGGTTTCAGCGATCCCCATCATTAGTTGTCCATATAGATAAATCACCCGAAAATCTGAAACTGCCTCTACCATCTTTTGGCTAATAGACCCCACAAGAGACAATACATGGAGAAACCTTATCACACGATTACTGCACAAATTCTTTTCGCTTTCGCTATTGACACTGCGCAACTTTTTGACTGTTTCGAATGCATTGTTGTAGTGAAATGTAGGCATTTGCCTCTCATTAAAAACGTTTGCTTACTTCCTTATTCTGACCAGTCACGATACCTGAAATCAGTCCTTATATCTCCAGACTGCTTGTCATTCAAAAATATCATTTGACTGTTTTTCTACAATGTCGACCTCTGTAATAGACTTCAGGCGCTTGCGAAACTGTGGAAGGGACGAACTGAGGAGCTGGAAGCAGCTCTGAAGAAAGGCGATTCCAGCTGGTGGGTCCAACATTGGCAAAGCTTCTGGACTGAGCTGTAGCAGTGTGTATAGGAGTGATAATTAGGAGGCCACGGGCATCCAACCGAAGAGTGCTACGATCCGGGACCGACGTCACTGAAATGCAGAAATCACCTCTGTATCACGGAACAGAATCACTAAGATAATTACGCATAAGGGTCAGGATCTTAAACTGTATACGCTACTGGGTGTAAAGTATCCCGCTTAAAGGATGCTATACGGCCAAGCCTTGGCACATATCCAATAAGACAGGGAGCGGCATTAAAGAATAGATTGACACTTTGAAACATTATCTAGTGAAAGTCCAGCAAAGATACCTAGGGATAGTAGAAATTCACGGCAAAAAGTTCTTAAGTCATGGTAGGAATTTGTAAAAACTGGGCGAAAATCGCGGAAAATTCACGGCATGAAAGCACACGTTGATTTACTAAAATCCGAACAAGCAATAACGCAAATAACAAAGAAGCGACCAACGCCTACGATGAAAGTCATTGTAAATGACGCTAATGTCATCGAGTGCCTGTATTATTAATCTATTATTATTATTTTTTTGCCCGAGGTATCAAGGATCCCTCAGAATTTGGAAAAAAGTATTGTTATTTAGAGAGTCAGATCTGGAGAGTCAGGCCTCGTCTTCGAGGGAAAGCGTTGGAGCAGCGCCTTTAAGTGCAACCAATTTAACTAATATTATTATTACATTGTTTTGATTTATTGTAATTTTTAGTCTGTGAAACGTGTCAGTTTCGAACGTCGTGTAGCCTTAATTTCAGAAAAAGTTTCGAAAATCAGTGCAACTCACGGCATTTGGAGAAATTCACGGCATTCACGGGACATGCCGAAAATCACGGAAATCACGGTTTCCGTGACTTTGTGAACTTCTACTATCCCGAAAGATAGTACTATCAAAGTCCACCCTGGTGCAGATAAGGGTGTGAATTAAAGTAGTGATAACATGAAAGGAGAGGCAACGGTGGATGATATGGAGCTGACGGAGGTGGCAAAAGTATGAGTGGCAGACAATGTTGGCACGAGCAGGCAAGAATATATCCCTGTCTTGGACAACCCCAAGATCACGGACTGTGGAAAGAAAAGAATGCCCGTAAACCTCTGGCGTAAAGATAAGGTATCGATCTTAGCAAGCAAAGCTCGACCACCTGGCCAAATGAACTGCATCCTATTAAAGTTTATCGGAGGCTGTTGGAAGACATCCAGAGGTTAAGGGCAGATGTTGCATCAAAAATCCTCTCTAACAAAGAAAGAGCAGCATCTGCTGGGCTGTTAGCAAAGACCTGGGTGTCGCCTGTATGCTGATGGTATGCAATACCCATATGAAGGAGAATCCGTCCAAGGTCGATAGTGTACATAATGTACAAGAGAGGGGCCAGGACAGAACCTTGACGAAGGTCGACTCAAATAGAGTACCAGGCTGAGAGTGTGGGCCCAAAGACAACAGAGCGGTCAGACAAAAAGAACTGAAGCCATAGAAAGGCATGCAGTATCAGTATCCTGCTTTCATTTAACTTACTACGATTAGAACAATTTGTGATCAAAGCCTAAAATAGGTGTCGACATTACATCACGACTAACAAAGACAAAGAGGTTCTGGCTGTCACGGCGTCGTCGTCCTGTGGCCCTATGACGATCCTTGTCATCTACCGTCCAGGCTCCGAACCACCAAGTTGCACCAACAACAATATTCTTCAGCGAATTCACCACGCTGCTCGAGCAGTTTGCTCTCTACAACTCTCAGCTGGTCATAGCTGGTGACCTTAATCTCCATCTTGAAGATCCAGAAATCCCCGCGACTGCTGAGTTCACAACCATCATTGAGCAGTTTGGCTTGACACAGCATGTAGCTGAATCAACACATCAACTGGGTGGGTGGCTTGATGTGCTCAAAACCCGAGATGACTGCCCACTGGTAGACCAGAGTGTCCAACCCCCGACTGTGTCAGACCACGGCCTCGTTGTTGCTTCAGTGCCGTTTTTTCATCCGACTCCAATGTATGCCGAGGGACAATATCGTAACTGGCAGAAGCTGGACCGTGATGCCTTCAGTGAGGCTTTACTTCGCGTTCCTGCCTTTGCTGACCCGTCAACCTTAGCCGAAGCATCGACTGTCGATCTTTTCACCATGTATGAGACCACCATGATAGATCTTGTTAACACCTTAATTCCATCACACACAGCTAGAACGTGGTTCGATGCCGAGTGTCGTTCTTTTCGGCGACATGCTCGTCGTCTGGAGAGGCCTCACAGGCGAACTAAGCTGCCTGTTGACCGCGCTGCCTGGGTGCAATACGTCCGTGAGATGCATCGGCAGTACAGACGGAAGGAGCAGGCCTACTGGGAACATAAGATCGCTTGCCACTCGGGGAATCCTAAGAGGCTCTGGTCGACCTTGAATTACCTCCTTGGCCGTCCTCGACCCGCTGGACGCTCAGCTACACCACTCTTCTCACCAGATGCCTTCCTCGAGGCATTTACTGCGAAAGTAAATTCCGTCCGAGAGGCCACTGCCGGTTCTCCTCCGCCGGTCTATATACCGACTAGCTGTGAACTCTCTGCCCTGGATCCAATCTCAAGCCAGGATCTACGACGAGTCATCTTAGCTTCTGCGCCTAAGACATGCGACTTGGACCCGCTTCCTACATCTCTTCTTCAAGAATTCGTCGATATTCTACTCCCTTTCCTGACAGTCCTCTGCAACAGCTCCCTTCGTGAAGGCATCCTGCCTGTTTCACAGAAAAGATCCATCCTCATCCCTGTGCCTAAACGCTAGGGACTAGATCTGGCTGACCCTAATAACTTTAGGCCTATAGCTAATGTGTCTTTTATCTCTAAAATTATTGAAAAGGTAGTAGCTACTCAGCTTACTGTCCACCTTGATAAGAATGACCTTTTACCAACTTACCAGTAGGGCTTTCGGAAAGGTCACTCTACTGAGACCTTGTTGGTACGCCTCCTCTCGGACACTTATGGGGCCATTGATAAGTCACAGGTTACTCTATTGGCACTGTTCGATGTAAGCGCTGCATTCGATACAGTTGATCATACTATTCTTTTGACACGCCTCTCCACCTCCTATGGTCTCTCTGGAAATTTTCTTGACTGGCTTACCTCATACCTCCAGGACCGCTCTTGCATTGTGGCTCGTGGGTCTGCTAGGTCACCCTGGGTTCCTGCTCCGTTTGGCCTGCCCCAGGGCTCTGTTTTGGGTCCCCTATTGTACAATGGGGTTAAGGGTTTCTCCCTTTCCGGGTCCTGTTGGCCAGTCATTCAATTGTTCACTACTGGGCTCACTGCCCTTCTTACTCTGTCTGTCTGTATTCTTAATTGTCTGTCACTATCTCTTAACCGTCTCTTGCTGTGGGTCTATGCACTCTACACTACACACACTGCAGTCTACACGGTATACTACACTACATAAATATATATCTACACACACGTTCAAAATGACAATAACAATAAAAGAAGAAACCCATTCGTGTATCATTCATGGTCCAGTGGGTGTCTTCCTCAGCAAGAAGGGTGCAACACAGACAGAGTTAGTAACTTTGCACTGAAAGTCTTACCACTTGTTTACATGCCTGTTTACAATTAATATGCAGAACCCTTGAAGCAGTCAAGTTTTCCAGACGACCAGTTGGTGTAGGTAAACGGTATCGCTTGTTCTGGTGCTGTTCAGTTCCTCAGGGCGCTGAGCAACTCACAAATTAGAGCAGGATATAGGCTTACTCACAATTGCTGCGTCAAGTCGGGTGTTTTCTTCAGAGATAATGTGTTAAAACTATAATCCGATTCCTTGAGGACGAGATAGAGAATTAGACAAAGAATGAATGAGCGTCTATCTCTTAGTACTTAGTTATGTTGATCCTTAGCATTGTAATAGACTTATTAATGCATGACTATAAATACCGTTCTTTCTGCGTCATGCGTGTAATAAGGTTATAAATGGATTCAGCGTTGAGCACGTGTCTTATTACTTTCTTTTGAAGAAGAGCTATACAAATTTACAATCATCCGGACAAGTGAACCTTCCACAGTGTTTTAGCCGAGTATTGCTAATTACCAGGTTGCAGTTGTTCGTCTAATTAAGAGTATACTGGCCAAAGTAAGTACCTATAACAATTGAAAGTTAATTAGATATGAGTGCCAAGGTTTTGAATGAACAACAAAACATTTCTTCTTTTTTCTCCACAATATTTAATTCATTTTACAGTAAATTTAATGTTTATAAGGCAAATAAACGTCAACGGCAGTAATGTCCAGTGAATTGTTCTTGACATGACGTGACGCCATTAAAAATGCAAAGACATAGGTGCATACAACTGTTCATGCAGGTGCTTCAAACTATCTGGATTCACATTGATGTGACTGCGTCACGTAGAAACTTCATCGCTATGATAATTTATGTCAGCTCGTCGTGCCTTCCTTTCACTCATTACGATTGGAATAATTAATGATAAGACCACAATATGCAAAAAGTTTAAACATTACGCCACAATATGAAATATACAATATTACTGCACCACGATATGAAACATAAGATACTTACAACATTGTTACACCACAGTATAAAATAATGTAAATATACAATAAATTAATAGATACAATGAATGTAAACTATACAATAAAACTACACCAAAATATGAAATATTCAAGTATACAATATGAAGAAACTATATTAATATTTAAGAGAGTTTTAGTTGACGTTTCATACTTAATATTTTCCTTGCAATAATTACTACTCGCACATCTATTGATGTGATTTTCTTCAATTTAAATGCGACGTATTAAGTAAAAGGCGTAACTCCTTTATTGGAAAGCTCTCACGGATCATACTATCAAGGAACAAACAGCTGATTTTAAGTGCGAATATCAGTCAGAAATAAAATAACTAGTGCAAGAGTGTCACATCTTGATTAAGACTTTTTTTAATCATTATTAGCAGAGACTCAGAGACAATTAATCGAATGAGTAGGCTCTAATAATTTGATATTAATTACTTAAATATTTTCAAAGGAAATTAAACAATTCTTATATGGGACCATATTCACATAAGAAGCACCTAGAAAAGTCACAAGTGTCATCATTCCAGTAGTAGTTTATTTCCTTGTACATTGATACGCAGAATTCTGTTCCACCTGCGCAATTTGGTTCACCGCCGTACCAGTTGGTGTAGTTAATTGGGATCATTATTCCGGAAGCAGGCTTCCACTGAAACTCTGCGTTACAATCTGAAGCGCTCCTCTGGGCACCAATCCAGATTCTGTTTCCTTGACTATCAGCGCAGATAGATTCTACAACGTAATATAGCACTAAAACAGAGCACCAATTCATTAAGTGAATAATGAAACGCCTTAACCTAACAGAGCAATGTAATCTGTAAATGAAATAACAATGATGATAATAATAATTATTATTGTTATTATTATTCTTATTAGTATCATCGACATTACTATTATTATCATTGTTATTATTGTTGTAGTTGTTATTATTATTATTATTATTATTATTATTATTATTATTATTATTATTTTTCCCCGAGGTACATATGATCCCTCAGGAGTCACATACAAAGTATGTGAATTATTATTATTGTTAATATGTGAAGTATTATTATTGTTATTATTATTACTGTTATTATTAATTTATTTATTATTATTATTATTATTATTATTATTGTTGTTGTTGTTGTTGTTGTTGTTGTTATTGTTGTTGTTGTTGTTGTTGTTGTTGTTGTTGTTGTTGTTGTTATAATCTGAGACCAGCAAGTTCCATCAGGATTACGGAAATTCTGGAAAAATTGTTCTGGAATGGCAAATCTTCGCAGATGGTTTTAGCGGTGGAAAAGGAGCTGCAAAAGCGCTGAATAGCATGACTAAACGCTGATAAAGAAAACTGGTCTTCCTATTTTCTCCAGCCGAGAAGATTAACCAGATAAAGCCCATCTTGATTTACTTAACCCAGAGTTTCAAATGCCAATCGTAATCGTAATCGTAATCTCCAATTTTCTAAAGCGCCACTGTAAAGCTGAGCGCAAAGCACCAGCTTATTCACGAGCGCTGCGACGTATCCGAGGGGTTGTCCAGAGATCGATGTCCGTTGGTGGTCCGAGTCCGGTTGCCAGAGAGACCAGAGAGAGGCAGAGCAGCTGTTACGGAGGGTTTCGTTGAGGACAAGATAGCTTGGAAGGCCAAGGGCTCAAAGAAGTACAATGACAAAATGGCAGTGTATTTTGATGCTCGGTTTTAATAATAATTGTAAGCGAGCCTAATTTAGAACCAGAAATCCTGTCTGATCTAATCCAGTGTTTAAAATCTAATTACTTTGAAGGACCTATGAATCTATGATATCGAAATAACACAAGAAGGACGATCAATCGATTTATGTCAGTTTTTCCTGCTTTTATTTAACTGACTACGACTAAAACAATTTCTTATCAAACCCTAAAATAGTTGTAGAAATTACATCACTCCTAACAAAGGCATATCCATGAAAGAAATATGATTTCGCAATTCTACGCGATTGAAAATTTATTGACATGGTTTGTTTACTCCGTGACTATAGAGTGTACTCAATTGCAGCAATCATATTATTCATAAGATGCAAAGTTCTTAATTCTAGAACTCGGATCATATATGCTAAATGGATATACCATCGGTATTAAAGTAAGTAAATCAATAAAGCATTTATAAACACCCCACGTGTGACGTATCCATTGGCTAAACCGAGAAAGTGTAGACAAGCCCACAGTTCACTTTCGACGAACTAGCTGAGTAGACCAGCCTCTGCTTGTTTCAAAGGTTCATGATATACGGAATTATTTTAGAGCAATTAATATCAGAAAATGTCTTTAAAATCTCTTACGTGACTAAGACTTGATAACGAAATCATTAACATGGTGATCAAAATTCAAACTTCTTGGAAATGCTAATAACAGTTTAAGAAGGAATTAATAAGGTTCAACACCAAATTTTACTTACGTTTAAATGTAGTGTTTACATAGGCAGGAAGAGCTAGCTGTTCTGTTTCGCTTGTAATAACAGCCATATACGCTCCAAGTAATAGGTTTTGGCAGTTATTGGCGGCATCACTCCAATAAAAAGCTTTTGCGATGAATTTGTAGCAGCTGTTAGCTCCAGAAAGGAACACGAAATTAGGTGGGCACACTGCAAAGAGAAGAGAATGTACACAAAATAATATTTGAATTTCTTTTCAATTATCACTAAAATAAAACTATTTCTAGATCCATACCACTTGCAAGTAAGAATCAGCCGTCTGCAACTTTTCGATCTCATAGCTACTACGCTAAAATACAGATCCATGGATATTAAATCCTTGTAAATAAATCAAGTTCCGGAGAGTTTCGTCTAGTTTTGAATAGATTCCGTCTATACGGAGTATTTTTCGGCTAGTCTCCGGTTAGGTTAGGCTAGTTTTCGTCTATACCCAGGATATCTACATAGCCAAAAATCGAGGGTACGGTAACAAGCTTATTCACTCCCAGCTGAGTGTCTTTTAGGACTAAAACTGGGAAATTGAAATGCGTACATGCATACTAGCCGGACATTCAACTAAAGAATATAAATGGGTGTTTTCCTACCAATAGTTATGGTTGGTGTGGAGCAGTTGTAGTATGATGCTGACAATTGGGCATCACATCTGAACGAGCCAACCGAGGGAAAGTAGCCCGGAATCTGGATGTAAGAGATGACTTGGTTTCCGTTTGTCGTAGTTGTCGCGTTGGTTATATTCGTTCCTTTGTTGTCTGTCCAGGTTATAACCGGTGTCTCAATCTCTAAGTAGTTGAAGGTACATGTCAGTCTCACTCCCTGCCCCGGGTACATCTGGCTGGTCGACAGGTTGCTGGAACAGACGATGGAAGTCGTCGTGGCGGTTAATGACACGGAAGGATTTGGTGGCATTGTTGTCCCTGAGGCAGAAGAGAGACCTGATGCTACTGCAGCCTGGGAAACTGATTCAGTTGCAGCCTGTGCAGATTCAGTTGTAGTCTGTGCATCTGATTCAGTTGTAGCCTGACCACCTGATTCAGTTGTAGCCTGACTACCTGATTCAGTTGTGGCCTGTGCAGATTCAGTTGTAGCCTGTGCACCTGATACAGTTGTAGCCTGACCACCTGATTCATGTGTAGCCTGACCACCTGATTCAGTTGTAGCCTGTGCAGATTCAGTTGTAGCCTGTGCACCTGACTCAGCTGTAGCTTGTCCATCTGATTCAGTTGTAGTCCGTGCACCTGATACTGATGTAGCCTGATCACTTAATTCAGTTGTACCCTTATCAACTGATTCAGTTGTAGCCTGTGCAACTGATTCAGTTGTAGCATAATCACCTGATTCAGTTGTAGCCTGTGAACCTGATTCAGTTGTAGCCTGACCACCTGATTCAATTGCAGCCTGTGTAGGTGATTCTGTTGTAGCCTGACCATCAACTTCAGTTGTACCCTGTGCATCTGATCCAGTTGTAGCCTGTGCACCTGATTCAGTTGCTACCTTTGCACCTAATTCAGTTATAGCCTGTGCCACGGATTCAGTTGTAGCATGTGCACCTGATACAGTTGTAGCCGGTGCACCTGATTTAATTATAGCCTGACCACCTGCTTCAGTTGTAGAAAATGCACCTGATTTAGTTGTAGCCTGTGAACCTGAATCAGTTGTAGTTTGTCCACCGGGTTTAATTGTAACCCGTGCACCTGATTCAGTTGTAGCCTGATCACCTGTATCAGTTGTAGCCTGTGCACCTGATACAGTTGCAGCCTGTGCACCTGATTCGGTTATAGCCTGTGCATCTGATTCAGTTGTACCCTGTGCTACTGACTCAGTTGTAGGCTGTGCACCTGATTCAATTGTAGCCTCACCGCCTAATTCAGTTGTAGCCTGTGAAACTGATGCAATTGTAGCCTGTGCACCTGATTCAGTCATAGCTTGTGCACCGGATTCAGTTGTAGCATGGTCACCTGATTCAGTTTTAGCCTGTGCATATGTTTCTGTTGTAGTCTGACCATGCGATTCAGTTGTACCCTGTGAATCTGATTCACTTATAGGCTGTGCACCTGATTCAGTTGTAGCCTGTGCACGTGATTCTGTTTTAGCCTGATCAACTGATTCAACTGTAGCCTGGTCACCTGATTCAGTTGTAGCCTGTGCACGTGATCCCGTTGTAGCCTGACCACCTGATTCAGTTGTAGCCTGTGCACCTGATTCTATTGTAACCTGGTTTCCTGATTCAGTTGTAGCCTGATCGCCTGATTCAGTTGTAGCCTGACCATCTGTTTCAGTTTTAGCCTGTGCACCTGATTCAGTTGTAGCCTGACCACCTGATTCAGTTGTAGCCTCTGGAGCTGGTATACCTGTAGTTTGTGGCTTAGCTCCAACTGTAGCCTGTGACACGAACGGATTGTCAGCCTGTGACAGGGAGTCAGATGTAGTTGGTGCTACAAACAGAGCTGCAGTTAGCAGTTCTGCTGTTGTTGTCTTTATCTCGGGCAAAGTTGTTCTCTGGAGCACTTTCACAGACACATACACACAAGAATATCACCCATGAGCTTAAACTATTCGGATAATCACAGATTAACAACATAGCATAACAAAGCATACCACAGACAACATAAACTACCATTCCATAGCATAGCACACCATAGCATAACATACTATAAGAAAACATAGCACATAATAACATACCATGCCATAACAGAACAAACATAAAATAGCATAGCATAGTCCAACAAAACATAATACGACACAACTTGACATAACGCTACATAACTTAACACCACGTAACATGACACACCAATAAATAACGCATAGTAACATAATACAACATAACTTAACACCGCATAACTTAACACGTCAACACATAATACATAATAACATAATGCAATATAACAAGGCGTAACAAAACATGGATTCTAAATGATTGATTAGAAATAGTAATTACAATTGTAGCTTCAAATTCATGTAGCGCCACTTCAAGGGACACTCATCAGAGACGCTCCAGACCTAACACAGTGAAACCACGATCGAACAGAATGGTCTTCAAGCTTTTGAGAAAAGAGGCTGAGAGGGGCTGAGGAGCTCATGTCTCACGTTTTAGGCAATTGATTCCAACAGGATGGGCCGACCACTGCAAATCTTAGACATATAATTTATGAGCTGTGCTAAAACTTCTGCAAAGTAGACAAGTAATTTAAAAGCGTTTCACTGTCAAAACCATTAAAACAAAAATCACTTAAACACCATCTCAGTTATTTAGTCGGTCCATTGCAGAGCTTGCTGTCCTCTATGAGAACATTCATCGCTATCTTGTGTATACGATGCGTTTCACCTTTTAAGTAGACAATGTGTGAATCTATTTCTACTAGCACAATTACTTTGCCGTGGTTAAGACTGTTAACAATTCAATTCATAAATAACTTACCGCAACCTGGATAGTTATGCTGGCCTGGAATCTGTTAGAAACAGATCAAGATAACAAGACCCGTATTATTCAGTTTATGTAAGCTTCTGAGCATTTATAAAGCGCCTCTTGTAACCTCGTGAATGGACGATTATGCATCAAGCCAGCAAAACTGTAAGCTGCTCAAAAATCCTACTATCCTAGCCTAAGATCACCGTTGATGAGTATTGAATACGCAGCCACGCATTACGGATGGGGCTAAAGAAACTGGCCAATTGGTCAAACAATGGGAGATTATTGGTAGGATTATAGGTTAAGTTAGCAACAAATTTTTTTAGCAAAGCACCATTAGCAGTAGCTAAACTACTAAAGGCAAATCCGAGTTGGAGTACCCGGGTTAACCGGGATTTTCGGAACCTGACAACCCGGGCTTAACCGCGATTGAAACCTGGGTTTAAAACTGGGTTTAAACAATGACCTTGTTTTCATTACTATTTTATTATATTATAATTATTATTGGTAGGAGATTGCACGGATATGGTTATAGCTACAAATTTTATTAGCAAAGCAACATTAGCAGTAGCAGTAGGAAATGCAAATCCGAGTTTATGAGTACACTGGTTAATCGCGATTTTCGGAACCTGACAACCATGGCTTAACCGCGATTGAAACCTTGGTTCAAACAATGACATTGTTTTCATACTATTTTATTATATTATAATATAGGGCATAGTCTAACTCGAATCAGTGTTTTACTGTGCCGATTTGGGCCCTTTGATTTTTTTTTGGACTGCGTCTGAACCTGGTGACATTGCGACATGACGCTGCGTCAGCGTCTGCGCTGCGCTAGTGACTCTGCGTCTGCGTCAGCGCTCTGCGCTGCGTCGTTTGCGTCTGCGTCAGCGCTCTGCGCTGCGTCAGAGTCTGCGCTGCGACTCTGCGTCAGCGTCAGCGTCTGCGCGCTGCGCCAGTGACTCTGCGTCAGCGTCAGCGCTCTGCGACACTGCACTGGGTGACCTCTGTGTCAGCGCTCTGCGCTGCGTCGTTTGTACACTGCGCTGCGCTCTGCGTCAGCGTCAGCGCTCTGCGACATTGCACCGAGTGACCTCTGCGTCAGCGCTCTGCGCTGCGTCGTTTGCGTCTGCGCTGCGTCTGCGTCAGCGTTCTGCGCTCTGCGTCAGCGTCATTGTGCACTGCGTCTTTGTGCACTGCGTCAGCGCTCTGCGCTGCGTCGTTTGCGTCTGCGTCAGCGCTCTGCGCTGCGTCTGCGTCAGCGCTCTGCGTCTGCGTCAGCGTCAGCGTCTGCGCTCTGCGTCAGCGCTCTGTGACGCTGCGCTGCGTCAAGGGACAGTATATATAGAGGTGCGCAGCTCAACAGTTAGCGCAGTTACTCGGAGTCAGACACGGAGAAAGGTTTGACGGTTCGTCAGCGTCGAGTGCAGAGTCAGCGTCGCCAGTGCTCAGTCACTTCGTCGTGGTTGCGTCGTTTGTACCACGGACTCTGCTCGTCTTTCGTCGTTGTTAGGTCGTCGCTGACAGGTAGTTATCAGTTGCTGTTGTTGACAGTCGTCGTCTGCGTCGCCGGAGTCGTGTTCTCCGGTTGAGTACGTTCTTGAACTCTGCCTCGTCGGACTGCGAAACTGATTTAACTGTGAACTCATTTCATTATGTTTGTTGAATTATATCGACGGGTAGTCGATTGAGTGTGATCAGGTAATAAAGTTTGAAACCAGAGGTTAGCCTTCTGCTTGACTAAGGGAAGCCTTACCCACGGACTAGAGTCAGGATCCGAACCCTGGGCTGGGCCATCCTGGTAAGTTGATTCGGCCCAGGTTCGCCACAAAACTGGTACCAGAAGTGGGGTGGTACTTCTGGTTTTCTTCGTCGTTGTTTATCTGATTTTCTTCGTTGAACGATCGACTCATCAAGCATGGAAAACCCTGATGGAGAAGAGACCCGTATCTACACGTTGTTGGACTTTGCTGAAACGTCGCCAGATCTTCCGATCTGTTCAACGCCGGTTGTGAAGGACGAGAGAAAATCTGCTCTAAGGTTCAAATCGGAACCCAGTCGACTCCTAGAAAGCATTAATTTCGATGCTCCGGGATCTGAGACCGCGACCGACCATGGACGAAAGAAGGCATCCGTCGTGAGCGAAACTTCTACGGACTCGCGATTGATGGAAAACGTCGGCGGTCTGCTCGGTCAGAAGAGAACGTACATGAAGCCTGGAAAATTCGACGGAACTGGGTCTCTGGAATCCTTTTTGACGCAGTTCGAAGTGTGTTCTCGGCACAATCGTTGGAATGATCAGGACAAGGTGGATTTTCTTCGTTGCGCACTCGAGAAGGCAGCAACTCAGCTTTTGTGGGACTTTGGCGCACGGGAAGACATAAACTATGAGCAACTTGTTGAGAGGTTGCGACAGAGATACGGAGCTGAGGGACAGGCGGAAACCTTCCGCGCCCAGCTCTACTATCGTCGACAGCGATCGGATGAGAGTTTGAGCGATCTCCTCCACGACATCCGACGCCTGGTGGTCCTTGCATATCCCGTTCCGTCTAACGAGACGACTGAGATAGTTGCCCGAGATGCCTTTCTCGAAGCCATCAGAGATCGTGACTTGTCTCTCAAAGTGAGAGAGAAGGAGCCGAAGAATATCGATGAAGCCTACCGAATGGCGTTGCGCCTTGCGGCGTACCAACAAATGACTGATTTGGACGATCGCCGAAGACCGTCTAACCGGGTTCGTGGGACACAAGAAGTCGACGTCAACGCGCAACTCCAGAAGCAGTTGGACACTTTCCTTGCAGCCCAGCGGCGGTGGCAGCAAGAACTGGAAGGCAAGATCTCGCGACAGTTGGAAGATCTTCGGAATGCCCCGCGAAGTACTTCGGATTCGACTCCCTTCGTCGACACTCGTGGAAACTGCGGACGTGAAATAACGTGCTACAACTGTGGGCGGAACGGGCACATCGCCCGTCGTTGTCGCCAGCCCCGACGGTCTCCTCCTCGACAGACGGAGCCAGCGAATCAAGATGTGGACGATCCAGTCGTCATGAACCATACGACTCGCGAGGGACCTTTGGCGCTCTGCAACAACGCAATCTACATTCGTGCGACGATCCATGGACGGTCACGCCTATGTCTGCTCGACACAGGCTCGGAAGTGAGTATTGTTCCTGTTGCCTTTGTCGATGGTTTAGAGATGCAGTCCAGCTCCAGGGTTTTATTAGCAGCTAATGGCACGGAAATGCGGGTCCTGGGAGAGCTAACGGTCCCCCTTAAGATTTCCAGAGGGTTTCATATCGATACTAAGTTCTTGGTGTCCGATCAAGTTTTCGAACCAATGTTGGGTATGGACTGGTTGCAAGGGCATAGGTGTAGGATTGGATTCGGTACCGGTGCCATTTACTTGGGTAGGAGGCGTATCCCCTTGGTGAAAGGAAATGGTTCATCCTGGTGTAGGCGGGTTGTCGTTGCGGAGGAGGTGATTGTGTCTCCTCGCTCCCAATGTGATGTGCCGTCCAGAACGTTATACAGGAATTTAGCTGCCACTGCATCAGCGTGGATGACCGAAACTGCTGAGATGCTACCGGGAGTCCGAGTTGCCCGAGTGGTGATAAGAGACGATGCCAATTTGGCCCAGGTTCGGGTGATTAACCTTAGCGAACAGCCGGCCAGGCTGTATAGGGACCAACTGATTGGTGGGTTGCACCCGGTCCAGGTATCGGAGGAGCAAGAGAGTGTCAGCGGTGGTGCAATCCGGTCCGACAACCCGGTTGTAGAGGCCCTGATGAAGGATTCCCCAGAGGATGTACTGCCAGAGGCGAGGGATCATTTAATACAAGTGTTAACAGACTACACTGATGTATCTTCGGCTACTGAAGGAGATCTTGGAAAGACGACGGTCTGTGAGCATAGGATAGACACAACGGACGAGCGTCCCGTGCGACAGCCGTTGCGGAGGCATCCGCTGGCTTATAGGGCTGCTGTAGAGAAGCAGCGGGATCAAAAGTCGCATCGGCTGGAGTCAGTCTTTCAACGCCTTCGGAGAGCCAACCTGAAGTTGAAGCCTGGTACGTGCTTTCTTTTGAGGCGGACGGTCCATTTATTAGGACGCATTGTGTCCTCTAGTGGAATTGCGGTTGACCCTTCTAAGGTCGAGGAAATGGTCTCGTGGCAGGTTCCGCGACTATTAAGGAATAGAGGGAATTTCGTAGGACTATGCGTCTATTGCAGGAAATTCATACTTGGATTTTCGTGCGTGGCTACTCTCCTTTTTGAACTCACGAGGAAAGGAAGGTTGTTTGAATGGGATGAAGGGTGCCAAGTCGCCTTTGACAGACTTAAAGTAGCCTTAATCACTGGTCTCGTATTGACATTGCCGAGAGAAGAGACTGCATTTGTCTTAGACTGTGATGCTTTCGATGTAAGTATCGGAGCTGTACTGTCACAGCGAGTAGAATATGGGGAAGAAGTCGTTACGTGTGATAACCGGTTACTTTCCGCGGCTGAGAGAAACGACTGTATCACGAGGGATGAATTACTGGCGATAGTGCACTTTGTGAAAGAGTATAGACCGCATCTTTTGGGAAAGCACTTTGTGCTATGGACGGACCATACTGCACTAAAGTGGCTGCGGCGGACGCCGGGACTGATAGGTCAGCAGGAACGGTGGTTAGAACGCCTGGCTGAATCCTTTGAGACAGCGCATAGACTCGGACGCAAGCATGCGAACGCAGACTCCACGTCGCGCAAGCCGTGTTGCCAGTGCGGGGAATCCCCGTTGCTGATGGAAGCCGTGGTGAACCGGGTGATGATACAGGTCACTGTGTCCGGTGAACCGGATGGCAATGAGAGAAATGCCCAGGTTCAACAAGAAGATACCGAGCTGAGCGTGATGAGGCTGTGGTTGTGTGAAGCATCGGAAGTTTCCATGATGTGGCCTTGTGGACCAGTGGATTATGTCCTACAGAAGTCGCTAAGAGCTAAAGCTTTTATTGCGCATGTTGATAAACTTCGTCCTTGCTACGGGAGGACAAGAGGACAGTGGGATGAGACGGCAGCTCAGGAGGTTGACGATAAACACGTTGATCGCGAAGCTGAATCAGAGCGAACATTGAGGGAACGGCCGCGCCGTACGATGCGCAGGACAGCTAGGTATCAGTAAGCGCAGGAGACGTTTTAGGTGCACGCAGTCTGGTCGCTGCTAGGATGGGCCACATATTTTTTTTCTAATGGGTTGTGTAATTTCATGGTTTCCCAAAAGGGGACTTTGGGTTTTCTCAGTGGGGGGGAATTGTGCCGATTTGGGCCCTTTGATTTTTTTTTGGACTGCGTCTGAACCTGGTGACATTGCGACATGACGCTGCGTCAGCGTCTGCGCTGCGCTAGTGACTCTGCGTCTGCGTCAGCGCTCTGCGCTGCGTCGTTTGCGTCTGCGTCAGCGCTCTGCGCTGCGTCAGAGTCTGCGCTGCGACTCTGCGTCAGCGTCAGCGTCTGCGCGCTGCGCCAGTGACTCTGCGTCAGCGTCAGCGCTCTGCGACACTGCACTGGGTGACCTCTGTGTCAGCGCTCTGCGCTGCGTC
Organism: Allolobophora icterica; assembly: GCA_963556255.1. Lineage (NCBI taxonomy): Eukaryota > Metazoa > Annelida > Clitellata > Crassiclitellata > Lumbricidae > Allolobophora > Allolobophora icterica. Next base: position 71,354,907 of record OY744604.1, read on the forward strand.
GTTTGTACACTGCGCTGCGCTCTGCGTCAGCGTCAGCGCTCTGCGACATTGCACCGAGTGACCTCTGCGTCAGCGCTCTGCGCTGCGTCGTTTGCGTCTGCGCTGCGTCTGCGTCAGCGTTCTGCGCTCTGCGTCAGCGTCATTGTGCACTGCGTCTTTGTGCACTGCGTCAGCGCTCTGCGCTGCGTCGTTTGCGTCTGCGTCAGCGCTCTGCGCTGCGTCTGCGTCAGCGCTCTGCGCTCTGCGCTCTGCGTCTGCGTCAGCGTCAGCGTCTGCGCTCTGCGTCAGCGCTCTGTGACGCTGCGCTGCGTCAAGGGACAGTATATATAGAGGTGCGCAGCTCAACAGTTAGCGCAGTTACTCGGAGTCAGACACGGAGAAAGGTTTGACGGTTCGTCAGCGTCGAGTGCAGAGTCAGCGTCGCCAGTGCTCAGTCACTTCGTCGTGGTTGCGTCGTTTGTACCACGGACTCTGCTCGTCTTTCGTCGTTGTTAGGTCGTCGCTGACAGGTAGTTATCAGTTGCTGTTGTTGACAGTCGTCGTCTGCGTCGCCGGAGTCGTGTTCTCCGGTTGAGTACGTTCTTGAACTCTGCCTCGTCGGACTGCGAAACTGATTTAACTGTGAACTCATTTCATTATGTTTGTTGAATTATATCGACGGGTAGTCGATTGAGTGTGATCAGGTAATAAAGTTTGAAACCAGAGGTTAGCCTTCTGCTTGACTAAGGGAAGCCTTACCCACGGACTAGAGTCAGGATCCGAACCCTGGGCTGGGCCATCCTGGTAAGTTGATTCGGCCCAGGTTCGCCACAAAACTATACAACATAAATGTAGCCTAACTCGGATGCCTATCAATAATATTCTACAAACGCAGCCAAACTCGAAAGATCAACAACAGCCGCGGAGCCGACAGGTTAAACAACAATGTTTGAGCGTAATGCAATCTTTGAGCCCCACATAAGCCACAGCAGCTTCCACCCTATGCGAAGACAGGTTCCGGCGGCCCGCTCTTGAGAGTAGACGAAAGCAATGTCCCCTTCGTGACAGGTTGGTCCCTCACGTGCAGTCTTGTCCTCTGCATCGAACGCAAGTAAGGGTGCCCCCACAGCCAAAGCCAGGGACGGACACCTGCCAAAGCCCGTCTATGTAATTGTAAACTGCGACTGAAACTCGGGTTTGACGTTTCTGAAAGTGCCACTTTCATCGTCGGTCCAAGCATCAGATAAACCTACTCAAACACAAGGATGTTGATGACCCTTGTTTTCTGCAGAACTTTGGACTTTGTAGCTCCATACGAAAATGTTGTTCTTGACGCAAGACATAGTGCAGTATCACTTATTATTATTATTATTATTATTATTACAAACATTTTTAACGCGCGCAAAGTCACACAGAAATGCGAATCTGAGGCTACTTATCATGCAAAGTTTGTGAACCCGTCAAAACCCGGGTACCCAAGTTTTTAGTAGCGCAAGCACCGGAAACCCGGGTTTCTAAAAAGCCTTCGGGATTACCCAGGATTTTCGGAGTCCCTTTTACATTCCCTCCTTCCAATCCGCAATCTTAGTTGAATGCTTTCTAACATCGAGAAAATACTATACATAAAAGGCTCAAGAAAAAGTATCGATGGTTCGTGAATACTCATTTAAGATGGCATGACTAAATTAGTGACAATAAAATATATGATCTTACATCGATTTATAAATATAGAAAAAATTAGTTATCAGATTTCATGTAAATGTTCCAATGCACACACGTGTCTTAACTTCAAAATGCAGTTAAAGTGACTTACCAGAGGTGCGTATCCAATACAGTTTTCAATTGCAGCAAATGATGACGGTACACAATGATACAATTGACAAACTGAAGTCGTTTCAATGTAGTTAAACTGAAGACAATGCGGATTAGTTACGCATTGGATTCCACAACTAACTAATCTGAATGTAAACAATTCTTCAGTGGGAACATCAGTGGCACAACGTGGTTCTCCGCCAGATGAGAAGGAAGCCACGAAATGGTTTGTTACAGCTGCAGAAGTTTCTCCATATCGACAGATCGTCAACATTAAAAACATATAGATAGTTGGCCGCATCATGCTTTATACTATTTGCTGATTAGATATTCGTTATAATCTAAACTTCTATAAAATCGTTGGTAGTTCAACAGTGCTGAAGCAATGATCGTTGCAGTTGTAGAACTAATGATCATGATCTATCATGTTCAGTTGCAGCCCGACGCTACTTGTACTTTGTTATCTGTGGTCAGTAGGAAGAACTGGCATATGGCTTCAGTCGTAATTGTGATCTAACGCATAAAAGCGCAACGCAACGATTCAGAGGCCCTCCCGACCCAGTCAGGGAAGATATTGATCGAGTAATGAAACCAGACACTGCAGTACAATATGACTTATAGCGTGTCTCATAGATCCCGCAACAACATGAAACAATGAAGCAATTTATCAAAATAACGAGTTTTACTAATGCTTAAGCCGTCGATCGATGACTAGCAAATGCATTGTATATGCTGGCATGAAGAATTAATGCTATGAGATTATTGTGTCATAGCAACTATAATGAGCACCACTGGGTGACATTTTAAGTAAACAACTAGTAGCCTAAATCTTTCCTAATCTTGCTAATTAATATTAGAAATTAAGCGAAAGTTACGTTTATATAGAAAAGTGAAATATTTGTATACAATAGGATGAGGCAGACTTCTTTCTTACATTTCTGTATTATTCAAGTTTCTTGTTTTAAAGTGTTGTATTGATGGATATGACTATAAACATGAGACCCATTGGTATTTATTTACCTACGGTTTTATCCAAGGCCCATATAGGGGCCTATTGCTATCTTCAATGTAATTTTAAAAGTTAATAAGTCAGCAGTCTTCGGAGTTCTCAATTTTACTCGAACGGTTTGCATTGTAACATGAGAAGCAGCAGTACATCTAGGTAAGAGTTGGCGAACCTTTCTAAGGGTGCGTGCCAGAAGTGGCGTTAAATCATTTTAAAAGCTACCCTTGCGTGCCCCTCGGAATTTTGCGCAGTATAATATTATTATTTTCCGAATTTGCGTTTTACTTGACAAAGCCTATCAAAAAATGAAATAAAAGGCACTATTTCAAAATTGCTTTCAGAAAGGTGTTAAAAAAGATCCATCATTAAAAAATATGTGGAATCCTAGAGTGATTGTGTATTTTGAAGTTTGAAATGTTGGGGAAGCTCTGAATTTCTTAATTACGCGTGCCCAAACTATGTTCACGTGTGCCACTGTCGACACGCGTGCCATGGGTTCGCCACTTCTGATATTAAACTAGGTGTTCTGCGTCCAGTGATTTATGAGGATATGTCATCACGCGACCAACTGCGCTGAAAGACCGTTCGCTATTATTCTGGGATGGTGGTAGGCCCTATTGAAGTGAAACGATGCGTCGCTTGCATGGTGTTCATGCGTCGCTTTTCAATAATAGGGCTTGCCTCAATAACCAGGTATGTCGACATACCTGGTTTATGTGAAAAAGTATGCCAGCGTGCTTGGAATATTGTATTCTATATACCCTGCAAATTTGATGCAAATCTGATTATTTTTGAATTGGCTTTTGGGTAAACAAGTTTGTCGACATATGGTATTTAGCAGCCGGCAGCATTACTCCAGTGCAATAACCCGGTATGATAACAAAAATCGTCGTTTTTTCTAGTAATCTTTGTATTAAATCCGGTGCAATAATCAGGTCATTTGACATACCCGGTTATTGACTGTTACTCTACAATTCACTGATTTTGCGTCATTTTTTTCTTACTGTAATGTAGCTATGATGACTTACCTTTTTATTGCACGATTAATTTGTACTGTGTGCTAGTCACCATTTGGTGCAAGAAAAAGGTATGTCGACTAACAGCAGGCGATGTTTGATTATTGAGTGTCAATAACCAGGTATGAAGCAAAATGTCGTGAAAAAAACATTAAAGTTATCTTTTGCATTGCATTATGTAACAATTTCGTGAAAGACAATAACAACTCAGACGGTGTTTCAAACAGCTTGTCGATATCTCGTAAAATGGCTTAGATACAACAGTTTGAAGTGTCAAATCTTTGAAGCCATTTTCCCAAAACTCAAAAAATCCGACAAACCTGGTTATTGCTGCAAGCCCTTCAATTGTTAGTTATACTGGAAACAACATAGATCATATTCAAATAGCGTATAACTTATACGCTATTTGAATATGATCTATGTTGTTTCCAGTCAGATTGAAAATTTATAGAAAAGCATGTATCAACGTGTCCTGTAGTCGATTCGTATTCGTGATCGCATGGTCGTTAAGCAAACACCAACATATAGTTGGGAAAACACTAAGCTCTGTTATCATCACAATACCCTGTAATTATAGCTATTGTCATTATACTATTATCGTTGTCATAGGCACTGCTGGACTCACTGTAAAGCATATCAATACATTTGTCTTCGGATTTGTACGTGGTGACTGTGGTTTACTATTGCACCATGGCAACATGGATTTTAAGGTTGATTATATTTATGAATTAAAGGAAGTTATTTCTTATTAGACTAAATGCAGTGTATTTGATTCTGGAAAAATTCTGAACTACGATTTTCGACAGTCACATAAATTTAGTTCAAAACAGAATTGCCTTGTAATATTTTTTATCGCTAGCACAGACTTTAGCACACTGATTAAAGACCTTCACGAACTTGATCACATGAAGTTTACCTGTTCCTTAACTGATCATGAAAATGCGATTTTACTGTAACTGATTTTCGGTCAAAGGCTAACATTTAAATCATGCCAAAGTAAATTGTCATAATGTTTCTATCTTTATGTGCTAAATTGTGGGGGATCTCGCTGGCGGAACAAACGACCGAACGAAGGAACGAATAAATGAATGGATGAATGTTCAAATCAAATCAAATCAAATAACTTTTTATTAGAATACACACAATACACACACAAATCGATGTTAATAATCAAAATAAGATCCATCCGACAAAGTCATATGAACATCAATCATATAAGAAAAGGTAAACTGAATGGAAAATAATATAACAGGTGTATTTCTAATGGGATGCCACTAAGGGCAAGGCCCGCTAAGATGTGGCACCCCAGTGGATCACTGGCCGAGCAGATTGCTGGTCACGACTCGACAGTGTGATTAACCCTATGACGCACACCTTCCGATCCAACACATTTAGCACACCTGGGGTCTAATGGACCCCATCGATAACACGGCCCCCAGTTCTACAATTTTAATAGAACATGGAAATGAATGATCCTAGTTTAGGTGGGAGAGAGTGCATGCAGTTATGCAACATGTTTGGATCATGGTATGATGTTATATTCACTGTAAGAAATTTTTTATTGTGATGAACAATAATCAGTTATTCAAACGTACGCAGACAGATTAAACAGCGCTTTTACCGGGCTTGAGGTGCTGCCTGAAATTTGGATTGCTGGTCAAAGCCGAGTTGTCTATCGTTATGTTTCTTCCAGTTTTGTACCATGGAGGTACAAGTCTTTCCATTATTGCTGTAACCGGGATTATGCAATAGTCAATGTGTCATGAGACTATCAATGTTACAGCGTGGGGTCTGTTGGACCCCAGGTATGCTAAATATGCCCGAGGTGTGTATTTGATTTTTTTGCTCTTTAACCAAAAACATAAATCTCTTCAAAGTTATCCACAAATGTAGGGGGATGAATATCTGAGGAATTAGAAATATATCAGATTTTTACTATTTGTATCGACGTAGTTATCAAGGGGTCCGCAAAGGTTCACCAGTCACTCTGGTACAGAGTAAAGCAGGGAGGCGACCTGACCGACGACTCTGATGAGCGTAGACTCGGATCCGACCTGGGCTGGTGAACCAAAGTCCTCCGTGCCCACCTTCTCGTGGTGCGGACCGTTAGTACCCTTCCTAGGAAGTACTCTTCCTAGGAGGGGGAACGAACGGGCACGGCAGGCAAAACCAGGGGAAGGCAATGGCAAACCACCCCTGTTAATCATGCCAAGAAAATCGTCATGCCACACACCAAACCACGCCGATGGTCGCGGATGGAGGGACTCCCAGGCCGGAGCGCTGAGGTGGGACTCCCAGGCCAAAGCGCGACTCAAGGGCTACTGGGAGAAGTAGCAAGACGGCAACGGAGACTGTGTGGCATGACGATCGCTAGGGCTCCTAGAGCCGACGGCACAAAGAAGAAGAAGTTATCAAGGAACTGCCATCGCTGGGGTCCAGTAGACCCCAGTTGTGCGTCATAGGGTTAATATAGTGTCTGTTAATTTGTAAAAAATCAAAAACTTAGCTAGAACTTAATTAATATGAATCTAATGTTTGAATCCGAATTCAACGCAATCTGTGATGATCAATCACATTACAGATATCACTGTGGTTCATGAAAAAAGTAGTACATAATTACTATCATTATGAGCCTTTTTGAAAAAACTTAATAAGCCCAAAATACCTTGAGTCTTAAAGACTAAAGAGAGAGTGGCCTATCCCTTCCCAATGAGATGCAATCCAATTAGCTTTGTAAACTTGTGCATTTGTGATATCAGGGTAAGTTCTTTAGGTAGTGCATTCCGAAGGGTGGGGCCAATATATTTAATAGAAAATAACTTAGGGTTTATGCGTGCAAATTCCGTGCGATAATCATTTGCCAAACGAGTGTGGTGGGAGTGGATTGAGGAGCCAGACACAAAATATGTGGCCATAGAGGGTGGTAATCTGTTATAATGAAACCGGTGCATGAAGAGAATACACTGAAAATGATTTAGTTGGTGTAGGGTTAAAATGTTATGCTGGCGAAAAATATTTTTAGTACTTGATTTCCAATGGATACCAAAAACCACCCGTATGACTGCTTTCTGGAGTTTTATTAAGGGTTTTAGAACTGAACTATAGTTTGAGCCCCAAGAGATATTGCAATGTTACAATTAGTTAAACGAGCTGTGTTTCTGTATATGTTATATGGAGTTCATTTATCCATAGTATGTATATATGTATGTATGTGTTTATATATGCATGCGTGCATGAATATACAGAGGCTTAAAAATACGCAGGCTTAAAAAATTGGACGCACAACAAAAAATGTCAATTTAGATAACATCTAAATGTTTTAACATGCCGTATTGCTGTTTAACAAAATACTGTTTTCTGTGAGCTTTTATTCCGCTCTTAATTAAAGCAATTTAAGAATGTTCTGTTTTGCATGTTATGTAGGTGATTAAATTGCTTTCAAAAAATCGATGTGAAGCTTATTCCTTGTGTGGATTGATTTGGTGGGTGGACGCACGTGTGTCCAGTGCGTCACGCTGCGGGCGCCCCTGTGAATATATAAGCTTACAGTTACACGTTAGGTAAGGTATGAATGATATTTTCAGCTCAAAGATTTTTTAACGGCCATGCCAATTCACGTGTAAACTCCATAGCCGAAATTATATCTTGATAGCTGAGCGTTCAGGACTTAGCAAGGCGACCGAAATTAGAAGCCATGGATGTTCCTCGTTTGGGCCAAAATTTTGATGTGACGATGTCTGTTCTTCGTGTTTTCGATGTTCTTCTTATAGGAATTAATTATAATGTTTAATTAATGTGTTATTTTGCGCGTTCGTTTGCAAAATTGACTGAAATTTGGTTAGTTTGCATCATTGAAGATTACTTCGGTTATGCGAGGAGAGGTTCTCATTATGTTGTTCAATTTCCATACACAAAGGAATTCTCTCAATTTGGGAAAGAGCACGGATTCCAATTTGCAAAACAGGTCGTAATGTCGTCTTCATTAAGCAAATGAATGGAGAAACCCACTCGGTGCTTACTTTCAGACTTTGCACTGAGTGTTGTGTGGCCCCCAATACAGCGATCAACTTAGCATCATAAATGCACATGCATTAAATAAAAAATCAATGGGTCTCTTTTGTCTTAGTTGTGCAGATGATTAAATCATCCCAATTTCAACACCACCTGAAAGTATAAACGGCCAATCAATAATGCCGTGTTCAGTTATGGACAAGCCACCTTGTCGCATTAGGCAACGCTCTAGGCGTTCGATGTTCGATGTTCGAGCCATATTTAATTAAACCATATAAATACAACAGCTGCTGAGTTGATACTCATCATTGCCCTGCACTGTGTGCGAATATGATAACAATAGATGACAATGAAGTGCGCTACTAGGCAACAGTTACTAGGGACTCTGAAACACCTTCAAACATCGCCAGTCGGTATACAACACAGACTATAGTATAGGGCTTTGTAGAATGATTGGTTAGCAGAAGTTTAACAATGTTTCCTCGATACGGAGGGAGCCAGATGAATGCTAACATTCATGGCCAGGAGCACAATAGATCGCGGTTCGATACCCGTAACCCCCACTCTAGAGCAGATGCCTTGCATGGCTGCGGAAACGTGTAGGCCTATGCAATAATTAAGATCTTGATTACACTGTCATGTTTCAATGTAATTTCACTGCGTACTTGTCAGTTTGAATTAATAGATTATTTTTTTTTATTATTATATACAAATGTATTTCTTCATACAACCAAGAAACTCATATGCAGACGAATTGTGTGCTGTTTGCAGTCACTGCATCTAGGCTATAGGCCGTCTTTCAGTCCTGGCTGCACGGTCTCTTATTGTTAAAATCGGAGGTGCCCTAGAACGAGAGAGGATTGGGAGTTTCCAGTTTGCAGGGCCTCGACCCGCACGCCAAGGTATAAGTGTGAACTAGGGAATGCAAAAACCCGGGTTTTTTACAAACCCGGGTTCCGGTTTTGGCGCCAGTAAAAACCCGGGTACCCGGGTTTTTACCGGGTTTACCAAACTTTACATGATAAGTATTATTGAACTATGTTTTGCGATAAGAACAACGTCGTTATATGCAGCTACAAAGTCCAAAGTTCTGCAGATGACAAGGGTCATCTACGTCCTTGTGTCTGAGCAGGTTTATCTTATGCATGGGTGGGAGATGAATATGTATACATCGTGTTGAACCGCCGACAATTTTCAGTTTCGATTTACATAACTGGCACTGAACCGTCTGTTCCACAGAATCGCGAACGATAAAGTGTTCCCAAACACCGCGCTTTAAATTTGTTGATTTAAGCATTGCTTTTTAAGTCACTAAATTTATATAAGAACAGTTTACCGCTACCATGCGAACTGGATAATAATAATAATAAGACGATTTATATAGCGCCGTAGCACAACCGAGGCCGAAGAAAAGGACGCTGTAGATGGCGACGCCGGAGGGTGGTGCACCATAGAAACTCGGACTTCGTTGGATTTAGTTTGAAACGGTTAGACGCCATCCACACTGAAATGCGTTCAGACAGGTAATGTCACGAGTTTAACAAACTCAACATTCGGCCTTGTCACTCGTTGTGTGAAATGTGAATCCTCACTCATATAACGTCACGAATAAACAATTGGAACGAGCCGATAAATAAGTAAGTAGAAATAGTATTACGTGATACCAAGTGCAGTACTAACGTTATATGTCCATTACTCTGCATTTGTGAGTTTCACGGCGTGAACGACGATGAAAGTGACGCTTTTCAATCACGCCAAACCTGGGTTTCAACCGCGGTTTACGATGACGAAGACAGGTTTGGCAGATGTCCGTCCCTCACTTTGGCTGTGGGGCCCCAATACTTGCGTTCGATGCACAGGACAAGACTGCACGTGCGGGTCCAACCTGTCACAAAGGGGACATTACTTCCGTCCAGTCTCAAGAGCGGAAGCTGTCTTCGTCTAGGGTGGAAGAGTGGAAGCTGTTGTGGCTTATGTGGTGCTCATAGTTTGTATTACGCTCAAACATAATTGTTTCACTTGCAGGCCTCCTTTGTTGTTGTTAATCTTTCGACTTTCACTGCATTTGTAGTATATTAATGATAGTGATATGCATCCGAAATAGGCTACATTTATAATGTTAGGCTACATTTTAATATAATAAAATAGTAATGAAAATTTAATGTCATTGTTCAAACCCGGGTTTCAATCGCGGTTAAACCCGGGTTTTCGGGTTCCGAAAAATCCCGGGTTACCCGGGTACCCGGGTAGGCAAAACCCGGGTTTGCATTCCCTAGTGTGAACCCATCTGGTCTTTGCCATCCTTTCTTAAAAGGCCAACTAGTTCTTTGAAGAAGGGTAGCCAGCGCGGACCAGACTTCGGCAAATCTGATCGTTTAAGTGGTATGTCGAGACGAGCGGCCGGTGCCTAGGTTGCAGGATAGATCGTGTGCACCGTCTGCCGTCACACGGTCACCAGGGAGCCGCAGATGCACCCATGCGGTTCACAAAGCGTGGTGCCAAGGCGGAGGCCAACAACGATTCTAACTGCCTCGTCATCGTCTCAATCCGCACGCTGTAATTGGTAATGCGTAGAGCCAGTCGCCAGCCCTTATTATTATTATTATTATTATTATTATTATTATTATTATTATTATTATTATTATTATTATTATTATTATTTGTGCCCTGCGGTACTTCATTCCCTCATGGACTTAGAGATTACGTGTGTTATTTTTCTGGAACGGTTATTCCTCGTCCAAGTCAGATTGGGCTGCCACCATAGAACCGCTGAAGGCTACAGCGTTCAACCGTTGGATGATAATCGAGATTCTCTGGTGTAAGAAGCTGGCCTCAAGCGGTTCCCCTGAGGTGCAAGGTGTCGTCCCAAATCTGCGATAAAATCTAGGCCCTTGGTGTTAATGGGGCCCAACGTTTCCAGCGCCAGTAGTACAAAATTGTGATAGGATAGGCCTACCAAGGAGGGTTGGTACTTCTGCGATTTCTTCCATCTGCTATCTCAGTAGACGCGCCCGCGTGTGCCGCCGTTGAAGGGAGGTAGGATGGGGCCAGTGTGTCCACCACCGTGGCGTCCCATATCAGTCCTCTTCCGGCCTTCCACGGGATGAGAGTGAGGCCGTCAGGTCTTTTGCCATCGACGCGAGTCACGTCTGCGGGCTCCTTGACCCCTGGAAACTCCGCTCTGCACAACGCCCGGCAGATCAGGTCGTTGCAGGTCGTTATTATTATTATTATTATTATTATTATTATTATTATTATTATTATTATTATTATTATTATTATTATTATTATTATTATTATTATTATTATTATTATTATTATTATTATTATTATTATTATTATTAATAATAATAATAATAATAATAATAATAATAATAATAATAATAATAATAATAATAATAATAATAATAATAATAATAATACTAATAATAATAATAATAATAATAATAATAATAATAATAATAATAATAATAATAATAATAATAATAATAATAATAATAATAATAATAATAATAATAATAATAATAATAATAATAATAATAATAATGATAATAATATTTATTATTTTATTTGTTCAGAAACCCAACAAACTCATAAACAGTCTAATTAAATTGTATATCTTTAGTTAACTGCCCCTAAAGTCTTTGGTTGCCCTCAGTCTTCTGATTGTTCCAATCTGAGGTGCCAAAACGGACAGGGAGTTTTCAATTTGAAGGGCGACTGATATGCGCTGGAGAAGATGGCCAATCTCACGCATTTAGGCCCTATCATAATAAGCTTAATTGGTTTATACAGCGGCCATAAAAATCGCGTTTTCTCGTAGACTTACGCTACACTTTACACTGTAACCAGGGCAGGCCTGGATTAGCTATGGTTCCAATGCGTGTAGTTAGGTAATTGTATTTTGTCATAAACCTTATTATTGTGGACAAATCTAGAATTACTTTGCTATAATGGTTTAATTGAATCGGCTGTCTTTACTTTGAATGTTTGATCATCGCTACCTGGATGTCACTCTTTAGCGGGACCTCGATCTCTTCTGGGCCTCCCATTGCATAGCCAATGTCTTTGTTTATCTTGTGCCATTTATGACCCACGTGACACTGTCTACTGAAGATCAGACAGCGAAGGAGAAGGCTGCAGACCACCTGCCATCATTTATTTATTTATTTATTTATCCCGGATATTTCTATAGCGCCTCTCGAAGTCAACTACAACTCGGAGGCGCTCCCGACTACAGCATTGGTATAGTGTGTCGGAGTTTTCACGCCGAAGCGCCACGAGCAATCGCGAGTGAAGGACTTGCCCAAGGTCCGTACGCAGCGGCTAGAGTAGGATTCGAATCTGCAACCCTCAGGTCACAAGGCGCCGAACTTACCACTGAGCCACCACGCCCCCACGATATCATATCCTGAGGCAAAGAATAATGTCGCTAAGACGTCATACTCGTGGTCATCTCTCAAGCTGGCTCAAAGGACTGCTCTTTTATTCCAGACACCAGCAATTAATATTTGCACATTACCGTACATGTCATTTCTTTTGTCTCTTTGTGCCGTCGGCTCTAGGAGCCCTAGCGATCGTCATGCCACACAGTCTCCGTTGCCGTCTTGCTACTTCTCCCAGTAGCCCTTGAGTCGCGCTTTGGCCTGGGAGTCCCACCTCAGCGCTCCGGCCTGGGAGTCCCTCCATCCGCGACCATCGGCGTGGTTTGGTGTGTGGCATGACGATTTTCTTGGCATGATTAACAGGGGTGGTTTGCCATTGCCTTCCCCTGGTTTTGCCTGCCGTGCCCGTTCGTTCCCCCTCCTAGGAAGAGTACTTCCTAGGAAGGGTACTAACGGTCCGCACCACGAGAAGGTGGGCACGGAGGACTTTGGTTCACCAGCCCAGGTCGGATCCGAGTCTACGCTCGTCAGAGTCGTCGGTCAGGTCGCCTCCCTGCTTTACTCTGTACCAGAGTGACTGGTGAACCTTTGCGGACCACATGTCATTAGTTTTTATTATTAATGCAAATTTTATTACACTAACTCAACTCAACATTCAACACAACATGTCATTAGTTTTTATTATTAATGCAAATATTCAGATTAGAGCTGTACCGATGCATCGGGAGCATTCGTAATCGAGCCGATTATTGGAGGAATCGGCATAATCGGTATCGGCGAAAAAGTATCGGCGCCGATGCAAATTATTTTACAGTTGACGTTTTTTTCACAATAATCGTTACAAATAGAAAAATGAGCACAAGTATCTATGTCTTGTTTCTTATTATTGATTTATATTTAGCATTGCGCTACTTAGCAGACACTGTAGAAACCAAGGATCTATTATACACAGGACTGGAAACCACCTAATAGTCCTTAAACAACGTCGTATGCGTGGTTTTGGGGCGATAATAAAGTACCGGCTTCATACGCGGAATCGGCTATTACAATAATCGGCTTTACGCGGTATCGGCTATTACAATAATCGGCTATACGCGGTATCGGAATAATCGGCTAAAAGCCTTATCGGTACAGCTCTAATTCAGATTCAACCCAATGTGGCCCAATCATACACAAGAGATTAGTGTTGAATAAATAGAAAATGGACGATGAGCAACTCATAAGTTAAGCGGAGGATATCAGCTTACTTACAATTGCTGCGTCAAATCGGATGACTATTTAAGAGATAATGCATGAAAGCTATAAACCGGTTGCTAGAGTACGATAGAGCGAATGAGGCAAAGACTGAAGGAGCGGCTATGCCTAAGTAAACAGTTATGTTGATCCTTAACATTGAATCAGTTATGTTGATCCTTAACAGGTTTATCAATGAATAAGTTTATATACTATGAATTTTGCGTCATGCGTGTGATAAGTTTATAGATTTATTCAGCGTTGAGCGCGTGTCTTATTAGTTTGTTTTGGGAAATGCAGTATAAAAAAATTACGATCACCAAGATTCGTGAACTTCCCACAGTGTTTAACAGAGTAATAGTAATGATCAAGTCGCAGTAGTTGTACGTCTTATTCAGAGCATACTGTCCTAAGTATCTGTAGCAAATGGAAGTTAATTAATGAAATACGTGTGACACTTACTTGAATTAGCAATGACAATTTCTCTTCTTTCTGAACAATATTCTAATTCAGTTTATATTGATTTAATATTAAAAAGGCAAATAAAATGTCAACGGCAGGTAATGTTCATTAATTTATTAATTTTCTTTGACATTTGACATTACATGACGCCGAGTGCAGGACATATACCCCCTTTACATATTCTCCTGGACATATAGTCCCTCGGACATCTTCCCACGATTATGAGTAGGTCATATTCCACACTGACAAATTTCCCCTTCTGTGTAATTAGCAATCGTACCACTTCAAAAACAAATGCTTTGAAGTAATCGATCAATGAGTCTTCGCTAACGCCTTAAATCAATTTGTATGAAATAGACAATCATCTTGCTGCATATTACCACAGCACCTTGCATGTACAAACACGGTTACTGCAACTGTGACAAGATCGGCTGATCTGAGTGGCGCTATATAAGTGTTCGGTTACAATTACAATCGACGAGATGGCATAAAATCCATTGACGACTCTCTTCACGGACTTGGCCACAACATTCGGTTTTAGAGAAACTTGGGACGAGTAGATGTATTTAGCCCATAATTTTAGTTTGTAGAGAAATGATTAGGTGTTGAGTAGGTTCAGGAGCAGGACGTTTTGATCGTTAAAACGACTGTAGGACATAGCTTCAACTTTGGTAGTGCGTGGCTGACTATTCATATAAGTCCGAAAACTTTTCAAATATTTCATCTTTAAATTTTATTACACTAACTCAACTCAACATTCAACACAACTCTATATTACACTCTATGTTACACACCGCACTGCACTCTACACTGTTCAGATTTCAAATCGCCTGCATTCGCTCATTTTCTTTAGCGCTACACGTGCGACGCAAACAGTAAGTTTCATACCTCTGTATAATTAGCTAATTAGACATGCAAGGTCGACTGCTCAATACCCGTGCAGCCGGGCGCAGACATTGACATAATATGCACACTCCCAATATATATATAACACGCAGCACTACTGCTAATCAAATGTCCAGACATGAATCTTCATTAAAACTTAGAAGCAAAAATTTCAACTTAGATCAACGTCAGTGCTTTAAGAAATCACGTTCACAATATTTAAGATAGTTTCATATGAAGTTTCATACTTAAGATTTCCTTCGCAATAACTAATAGTTGCACATCTGTTGATGATGTGATTTTCTTCAAATTCAGTTCGATGTATTAGGAGAAATTAAGGCGAAAGTTTTTGCAGGTAAAGCTCCCCGTATCATAACGTCAAGGAACAAATAGCTGATTCTTACTGCAAATACCTGTCAGAAATGAGATAGCTAGTGCAAGAGTTTGAGTATGTGTCAATAAAATAATATTAAATACTACGAAATTCTCATGGGAAATAAAACAAATTTTATATGGGACCATATTCGCATAAGAAGCATTGAGTATCGTAACATCTGCCATCATTCCACTTATAAGATGAATCCTTTATTATTACTAGGCAGAATTCTGTTCCACCTGCGCAGTTTGGTTCACCGCCGTTCCAGTTGGTGTAGTTAACTGGGATCATTATTCCGGAAGCAGGCTTCCACTGAAAAGGTGCGTCACAAGCTGAAACGTTCCTCTGGCCACCAATCCATACACCATTTCCAAAATTATTAGAGCAGGGGTTTTCTACAACGTAACACACCACTAAAACATAACACCAAGGCATTGAGAAAATGGTCAATTCAGCTTGTGCGCTTTAAGGAAATGGCTAAACGTAACAGAATGATACTCTTCAAATAAAGCAATATTGATAATAATAATAATAATAATAATAATAATAATAATAATAATAATAATAATAATAATAATAATAATAATAATAATAATAATAATAATAATAATAATAATAATAATAATAATAATAATAATAATGATAATAATAATAATAATAATAATAGTAATAATAATAATAGTTATAATAATAATAGTAATAATATAGTAATAATAATTGTGGAAGGGACAAACTGAGGATCTCGAGCCGCAGCTCTGGAGAAAGGCGATTCCAGCTGGTGGGTCCAACGTTGGCAAAACTTCTGAACTGAGCTGCAGTAGCAGTATGCATACGAGAGACAATCATGAGTCTACGGGCAGCCAACGGAAGAGTGCTACGACCCAGGACCAAAGAGACTGAAATGCAGAAATCTCAAAGGTATGACGCAACTGATATCCACCAAGGTTATTACGTATATGGGTCACGATCTTAAACTCAGTGTGCTACTAGGTTGGGAATCAGCGCAAAGTATCCCGCATTAAGGAAGCTGTTTGGCCAAATCTGAGGGACACATCCAATAAGACAGGCAGAGGTATTCAGAATAGACGGACACTTTGAAAGCTAGAGAAAGTCCAGCAGAGATAGCTAGGGATAGTAAAAATTCGCTGCAAAAAAGTTCTAGTCAAGGTAGAAGTTTGTAGAAATGGGCGAAAATCATGACAAATTAACGGCATGTAATCACACCTTTATTTACTAGGGTCCGACCAAACAATAACACAAATAACGAAGAAAACGGCCAGGCCTACGAATGATACGACGCGTACAATGAGTCAATGACAATGAGCGACACTGTCAATAACGCTAACGTCATCGAGTTCCTGTATTATTAATCTATTATTATAATTATTATTATTATTATTATTGTTATTATTATTATTATTATTATTATTATTATTATTATTATTATTATTATTATTATTATTATTATTATTATTATTATTATTATTATTATTATTACTACTTTGTTTTAATTTATAGTAATTTGTTTCGATGTGAAGCATGTAAGTTCCGAACGTCGAGTTGCATCAATTTAAAAAAAAATTCAAAAATTACAGCAATGCGTGGCATTTGGGGGAAATTCACGGTAAATGCCGAAAATCACGGCTTCCCTGACTTCGTGAATTTCTACTCTTCCTAAAGTTACCAAAGTCTACCCTGCAGTGCAGATAAGGGCGTGAATCAAAGTACCGTAGTAACAGCATGAAAGGGGAGGCAGCGACGGATGGTACGGAGCTGAGGCGGTGGCAAAAGCATAAGCGGCAGAAACTGTTGACATGATCACTTGATCAGTCAAAAAGATGTCTCGGTCTTGGACAACCCCAAGATCACGGACTGTGGAAAAGACTGTGTGGCGAAAAATCACCCTGACTCTTCTTCTTGTTCTTACTCTCTCTCTCTCTCTCTTCTGTCTTCACTAACACTCCTACTACGTCTGGCTACCTTATCCCCTTTTCTCCACCCTTTCTCAATATATTTAACCAGGATATCTAGCAGAGTGGCGGGAGAAGACAAAGTATCGCCTGGAGTAGATGATGATGGCGTCAGTGGTATGCGAAGGATTTTGCTATGGTGGAAGTCTCTCGTGCAGCGTCACAGGTCAAGGAAAGATGACCAGAAGACGAACAGTATTCACTATTCTTGTTTAACACTCGATTAAAACTTTCCACAATTAGATGAGCATAATTCAACTCACAATTTCAGACGAACAGAAATTATGTAAAGCCTTCGAAATAGTCAGTCTGGTACAACTTACAGGAGCAATCGTTCTCCTAACAATTTAGGCGATCGAGAATAATATTCCCAAACACGTCGTTTACCCACTGATCTAGATAAAGTACTGGAAAAAAATTTCCAACCTCGAAACATCAAGGCGGATCAACAACTCGACAATTTTCAATGAACTTAACGGCAGTTAAAAACCCCAGGAGGTCCACGACCCATCAACAGTTCTTGTTGCACCCGGAAGTCTTTTCTCTCTTCTGCTCTTTTCTAACTCCTCCCATATAATATTATAGGCCTCCAACCCCCAGTGGCCTGTGCGGCACCCGTTGCCTGTGCGGCAACCGGTGTTTTGAACTAAGTAAACCCGAAGCGTGGCCCGCGCGGCAACAGGTGCTTTGAACTAAATGAACTTGTCGGGAAATCCCCTGGGATCACATATAAGTAACTAGCAACCATATCAAACGACACCAATGCTTAGTCTAGTCAGAATAACACACACAAACAAAATTTTCTTACAACTGTCTGCAAACCTCAGGCGTAAAGACAAGGTTTCGATCTTAGCAAGCGGTCCGCCTGGCAAAATGAACTCGATCTTATTAGAGTTTATCGGAGGCGGTTGGAACTTGGAAGACATTCAGATATGAAGGGCAAATGTTGCATCAAAACCCTCTCCAACAAACAAAGAACAGCATCTGCCGGGCTGTGAGCAAAGGCCTGGGTGTCACTTGCATACTGATGAGCAGCAACACTCATTGGACGGAGAATCTGTGCCAGGTCGGCAGTGCACAGGATGTATAAGAGAGGAGCCTGGACGCAGTGGCGTACCGAATGGGGGGCAGAGGGGGCGAGTCGCCCCGGGCGGCACTTTTGCAGGGGCGGCAAAACAGGGTTGAAGAAAATTTTTAAAAAGAGTGAATTTTGAATAAAAAATGAAAAAGTAAGAGAGAAAGAAAAAAATAAACAGATGGAAAGAATGAAACCGTCACTTTAGTCAAGTCAGCTTGGTTTCCGTTGATCGTTACAAGCGGCATCACTCTCAGAGGTCTACGTTAAACGCTAAACAGAATTGCAGGAAAGGAAGCGGAATAGCATTTATCTAGTGAACTGTAAACAGAGTAACAGACAATACACAGCATAGTCTGCTTTAAAGTATTTTCTTATTTTTCCGCCCTTCATAATCATATATATATATATATATATATATATATATATATATATATATATATATATATATATATATATATATATATATACACACAATTATAATATTTATGTTATATATTCACGCCTATATAGGTATAGATATCAAAATGAAAACAATTTAATGACTTAGAAAACAATTTAATCACAAACTATCAATGTCACCACCTCAGCGTGTCATCACTAAGTTTAGTTCTCTTATTAAAATTAATTTTAAAATTGGTCTGGTTTTGACAAAAATTGACTGCAGGATTTTGTCATTTGAAATTACCACTTATCCTTTTAACAGAATTTAGTAATAGTACTCAGTTATTTTTGAATCTCAAGTACTCGCTACTAAGTTGAAAATGTATAGCTTAAACGGATAATTAAAAAATACAGTGAAAAGTTAAAAATTAAATTGTGTAGCCTATGTAATAATCGTCATGCAATATCTTAGAGAAAATAGCATATTGAAAATGAAGCGGCTAAGGGCGGCATTTTGAGCCCTCGCCCCGGGCGGCATTTGAGCTCCGTACGCCACTGCCTGGACGGAATCTTCGTGTAGGTCAAAATAAATAATGGACCAGATGCCTAAAAGACAAAAGAATGGGAGCTGCCAGACTGAAGCCACAGCGGAGCAAAGCAGTACTTCCAAGATTTCTCCAGACACGCCTAAAAAAGTATAGTGCTCCTCTGTGACATATGGCAGTGTATATTGATGCTCATTTTTTTTATAAGAATTGTAGGCGA
The DNA here is from genome assembly GCA_963556255.1 of Allolobophora icterica. NCBI lineage: Eukaryota > Metazoa > Annelida > Clitellata > Crassiclitellata > Lumbricidae > Allolobophora > Allolobophora icterica. Next base: position 71,374,266 of record OY744604.1, read on the forward strand.
GTCTAATACAATCAGAAATTAGGTCAGATAAATCTTAATTGATCTATTGCAGTCTTTCAAATTAGACCATAAGAACGATCACTCAATTTATGTCAGTGATTTCTGCTTTCGTTTCACTGACGACTATCAAATCAGACCATAAAATAGGTGTAGAATATGCATCATTTCTAGCAAAGACATATCTATGAATAAACACAATTTAACTGTTTACGTCAGTGCTTTTGAACCGGGGTTCCGAGGAACCCGAGGGTTCCGCGAGCGTCGGCCTGAGTTCAAAATAAAATAAAATAAAAACACCAGCTGAATTCACAGAATTCTTCACGGCTTTTAGTCATTCTTGCTAGAAACGATATTCAAAGTTTAAAATTCTAAAATCTAAATATAATCCCAACATTATTTGTAGTGGTAAGCCTAATGTCGATATTTCCACAGCGATCAGAATGTGGAGTCGCGGGATAAAGATGATTCACACGCGTTCAGTAAAATAAAAAGAATAGGCAGGTAGAATCAAAATTGGTTCCAGGTCAAGATATAGAGGAGTTAGGCAAGCAGACGGTTATATGGCTGAGGTGGATGGTGTTTAGAATTGGAGCGGCGAGGGAAATAAGGGGAAGAGAAGGAATTGGGATAAGATTCTGAAAGAGCAGTATTTAAGCTTTGAGCCGGGAGATATTGCTTCAGGTGAGGTTTTCGTGAGTTCTTCGCATGGGTCACATAATTGTCATAATTCTAGCGGGAATTTATTCCAGAGAGGAGGAACAGCTATGGCAATGAAGCGATTTGCAAATTTTATAAGTTAGAAGTTAACACTATAGGTTACAATAATGACTATTTCTTGAAAAATCTAAAAGGTGAAACTCGCTGAATTCCGCGAGGAAATTAGTGTTTTGTGTAGGGTTCCGTCAGTGCAAAAAGGTTGAAAACAACTGGTCTACGTGACTGACAATTTATGGAGATAGTCACTATAAAGTGTAGCCTACATGCAGTAACCAAAATATTTATACGATGCAAATTTCTTAATTCTAGAACCCTGCTCATAATTATATGTTAAATGTCGCTACTATCGTTAAGGAAGTAAGTAACTCAAATGAAGCATTTCTCAACACTCCATGTGTCCATTGGCTGACCGAGAAAACGTAGGCGTACACCTTCGATGAACTGCCTGATTAGACCAGCTACTGATTCCTTCCAAGTCTTCTGACGTGCTGTATTATTTTAAAGCAATTAATATTAGAAAATGTTTTAAAAATCTTTAACCTGACCAAGACTTGATAACTTCTTGGAAATTCAAATAAACGTTTGAGAAGGAATAATTATTAGCAAAGTACACAACCAGATATTACTTACTTTTAAATGCGAAGTTTACATAGGCAGGAATAGCTAGTTGTTCTGTTTCGCTTGTTATGACAGCCATATACGCTCCAGGGAATAGGATTGGGCAGATATCGGAGGCAGAACTCCAGGCAACAGCTGCTGCGATGAATCTGTAGCAGCCGTTAGCTCCAGTAAGGTAAACGAAATAAGGTGGGCACACTGCAAAGAGAAGAAATGTACTGAAACAAACCTCCCACTGACCAACTCACTCACTCAGTCTTCTAGTGCCAGGATGCCGTAAATATGACCGATGGGAGTCGGCACCATAGGCGTAACTCTCTATTGTGACGGTGGTGTCCGGTCATCACCACTTTTAAAAGTGGTGGTGACAGTCACCAACACTTTTTGGCCCTGTGCTGAAAGTCTTTGCGACATGACAGCGTTAGGTTGGTTTGAACAACTTCAAGCAACGACAATTAAGGGCGGTATATTCTTGGATAGATATTAAAGTGCCAATGAAAATTAAAGTAGGCTATGCACTTTACAATGTCTCACCCCTTACGTTTATTTCTTTGGTAATTGATAAACAGGACACAAATTTTGGTATGGATCAGATAATATTTACGGGCAGATCAACTTGGTTACAGTTTTAACATTGGGCAATGTTATATTTCCATGCAATATCAATGAGTAACATACATTGCTGTTGAAACTCTGGAGTAATTGTTAACTTAACCACGAGCACATAGCATTACTGATAAACAACAGTAGACTTCTTAGTATCAGGAAATGTCTTGCGGTGCCTCTCAACAGCTTGTAACAGAAACTGCTTCTGTTCTTCCTGGTTAGTGAGGACACCGTTGAATGACTGAATTAAACGGATTCCCTGCTCGGCGGCATCATTGCTTTCCTTCAGACTCTCCAGTCGTTTTTGAGCACTAACATACTCAAATTGTTCTCCCAAGTGCTAGGGTGAAGGGCCGGGAAATCCTGTGCTATTCCATTTGCCAAAAAATTGCAGAGTATTATAAGTTGTGACATATAGTCACATAGATGCATCGTTGCAAAAGCGCCATGTCCAGTACAATGTGCGAGGAGGCTGTCCGTGCGTTTCCTTACTTCGGGCTGTGGCCATTGCTTCCTTCATATCCAGAGGAACCATTGGATCGAAGAAAGCAAGACGAAAGTTTCACTTAGATACCACAAATGACTACAAAAGATTTGATTGCTGCATCGATAAAAGCTTTGTCTGTTTCTTAGTATGCATTAAACTCACGCGTAAGATTCAAGTCATTGCGAGGAGCAAATGTGACACATGCACTTGTGTACCAACACTTTATTTACAACTTGAGAACAAACGTATTGAACTCTTGGAAAGCTGACAACTCGCATGTGCTACTGTGGAATTGAGAGCGAAGTAAGTAGATTTTTAAACTATTAGCTTTGCCATCCATCTAGCTCTATGGTAGGCTCCAGGAGCATGGATGCGCACATCTCCATCACTTTCCGCTCCTCCTAAGAATATCAGTGACAGGTGAAGGAGCTCACGGTAGTCGTCTCTTGGTTGAAAATCCTTGAGGTGGTGCCGGATGAACTCGATAAGCTCACTTTTCAACGGATCTAAAACCAGTGGGGTTGCTGTCACCTTTATACTATTCTCATTCCGGTCCGCTTCAATTGCGCTGCGTGAGTCTCTGAATTTCTTAAATAGCTTGATGCTAGGCCCACTGGAGAGGCGGCAGGCCCATCAATGTGTCGAACACCTAAGCAACGACTAATTTCATGATGTGGTGTCTGCAGGCCAAGTTCAATAGAGTTTTCTTAAGTTTCTGTTCAAATAGGACACAGGCACCACCGTGAAGACAATTTCGCAGCAAAAATAATTTAATAAGCTACTATAAATTATTACTGCATTGAGCTACCTGTAAATGTGCAGCTGTCTGAATAATATTTTGCAAACAAAATCTATATACCAAAAGGAACAATTTGAGCGGGTGAGAAATTAGAATAAGTGAAAAGAATATTTTGACACTATGTTCATTGGCACCCTAATAGATAAGTATCGCAATGCTGATAGAGGACTACACTTGATGTCTTAACTTACTTACTTATTGTTCTATATTGCTAAACTCGTGTGTAGGATAATGGCAGAGAAGAAGTAGGGAGAGGGAAGAAAGAAGAGAAGCAGAGGGCAGAGGAGAGGATTGGTCATTACCACTTTTTGGGGCAAAGTTACGCCCTTGGGAGTCGCAGTCTTACTATAATTATATGTCGGATGTCCGTTCGTGTGCCCGGCCTTCGGGTTGCTCGGAGGACCTACAGGATCGATCCGACTCAATCGAATGGAAAACAGAGACAAAACGAAGCAGTCTTCAAACAAATCGTGCTTCACAATCAGTTCAAATCGTTTCAGCGAAATCGTCAGACTCGACGTTTTAAATTCAGAAAATGTTAACTCGGACGAACTTTTACTTCACTCAGTCTCTTATCAATTGAAGTATCGAAAACTGACATAAACACTACGTTAAAAGTATGACACTAAGATTTTGTCACAAAGGTAGCTTAAACTAACCCTGTCGACCGCTACAGATAATGCACCGACTGTCTTGACATCAAACACACGCTCTCCTATCACTTCTTTCTCGAATCGAATTCTCCAGTCTTTTCTGTCTTAAAAGACGGCCTTTTTACACTCAACAATCCCACAGAGCATCGCGGAGCCCACAATGAAGCATCGCGACGCTCATGAAGCATCGCGATACCCACGCTGGGTCATCAGGTGCACATTGTGCACATTGTGCACACTAAAGATGGGGTCACATCTAGATGCAGTCTTAACGGCTTCATCTTCATCCCTCTATGCTCTGAGAGTCCTTCGAACACATGGTTTTCCATCGCCAATATTGCATGATATAGCAAGGGCAACCACATTATCCTGTGTTATGTATGCCTCCCCCTCATGGTGGGGTTACCTGAGTAAAGGTGAAAAGGATAGAGTCGATAGACTCTTAAAGCGCATGCGCAAAATGGATTTCCTTCCTTTTTCATCCAGAAAGCAGATGATCTTGCTCGCCTTTCTGACGTCCGGCTATTTAATGCTGTGATGACTAACCCACAACACGTTCTCTGCCCTTACTTCCCAGATAGCCGATTCACTCCTTACCTTTTTTCGCCCTAGGGCGCATAATTTTTCACTTCCAACGAAGAATGATAAAAACTTTATATCGAGGGTATTAAATTATAATTTGTATTAGTTTCGAAATGAGTTAAAATTAGCAGATAGATTTCAATTTATTATTTTACCTATCTATGATTGTTACCTATTGCGTTGTGTCAACTAGTTGATGAATAAACGAAAATTTGATTGATATGATTTGATTGTCACAAGCGCGCGTATTCACCCCGCACAGAGCATCAAGTGCATGGCATCACTTGAAGCATACAACGTCGTAATCGACTTAATGCCATACATCAAGGCACAAATAATTATAAATTTTGCCACAGTACGTATAATAATCTTTGAACTTCTTTTTAATTATCACTAAAATAAAACTTTATTTCTAGATCCATACCACTTGCCAGTAAGAATCAGCCGTTTCCAACCGTTCGATCTCATAGTTCCAGTGACCCACCGTACACAACGCCAGAGATTAAACAGATGTTACGTCACAAAAACCGCTTAATGCGACAAAACAACATTGGAAAAGCCTCCTCTCTCTCCCTCAAAATTAACCGTGGTATTTCAAAAGAAATATCTTGTGACTTTAAAAACGTTGACCCTCGTAAAGGTCTTAAACCTCTTTGGGAAAAAGTAAAATCCCTTACTAACAAAGATCCTGAAAGCAATTACTCTACACACATCACTGCAGACAACCTTAATCTCCATTACTCCTCAGTCTCCACCGACCAAAAATACTCCCCTCCCAATTTCCGACTCACAGCCCCTCCCAAATACCCATTCATTGAAGAATACCAACTATTCTATCTTCTCGACCATTTGCATCCTACTGCCACTGGATATGAAAACCTACCTGCTTGGTTTCTTAGACTCACCGCCCCATTCTTTTCATTACATCTATCTCACCTAATCAATCTCTCATTCCTATCCCATTTTATCCCTCCCCAATGGAAAATAGCCATCATCCGGCTAAAAGCTAAAACCAACTTCCCCTCTCAAAATGCTGACTTCCGCCCAATTTTCATCCTCCCTGTTCTCTCCAGAATAGTCGAAAAGCAAATAGTTCATAGATTTATATACCCTACCCTTACTCAAGCCCCCCATTGAATCCCTAGTTTCAGATCAATTCGCTTTCAGACCCACTGGTTCCACCTCTGCAGCCATAATATCTATCATACATCATACACAACTCCTCCTAAAAACAAACGAATATGTCTCAATGATTTCCCTTGACTTCTCCAAAGCATTTGACTCTGTTAAGAACTCTGCCCTATTTGACAAAATCTCCACTCTTGATATCCCAGACCAAATCTATAACTGGCTAGTTGAGTATCATCTTGAACGCTCACACCTCACTATATTCAAAGGTCACTCTTCATCTCTTCTCCCAATCAACGCTAGTATAGTTCAAGGCTCTGTCTTAGGACCTACCAACTTCTCCATTACTGGTTCAGACCTGCACCCTTCTCAGCCTCTTAATCTTATGTTCAAATTTGCAGATGACACTTACCTCCTTACTGGATCCTCTCAACTTCATACTATTCCATCTGAACTGCATTTAATCTCTACTTGGGCTTTTGCCAATAACCTTACCTTAAATAACTCTAAATCTAAAGAAATGATCATTTTCCGCCCTCGACACCAATTTGACCTTCCTCCTCCATTGCCTAGTATTACTCAAGTTAAAACTTTGAAGATACTGGGTGTCATTCTTCAGGATGATCTCAAACTCACAGCCCATATAGACCACCTCACAGCAACCTGCTCTTCCTCTTTTTATGCGATCAGAAAACTCAAAACCCATGGCCTTTCTTCCTCATCCATCCATAATGTAACCAAAGCCACTACCGTTGCTAAAATTCTATATGCCTCCCCATCCTGGTGGAGTCTTACCCTGGCTTCCGATAAAGAACGCCTGGAAAAACTCTTAAAAAGGCCCAAACGCCTAGGTTACCTAGAACGATCCTTCCCAACAATCTCTGAACTTGCCAATATAGCCGATGCGAAACTCCTTTTCTCCATATTACACAACCCTCGGCATGTACTTCACCAACTCCTACCTCCACTCCGACCCCTCTCCTCTCACCAACTAAGACCAAGAGCACACAACCATACTCTTCCACCCAAGGACAACTCTCAATTTATTCCCAGATCATTATATAAAAATATTTACTAGTTTATTCTAAAGTTTTCTAATGAACTTTAATTTTCTGTTATCACTCATGTAAGCATTTCTGCGTTTTTGTCAGATTGTTTCTTTCTTCTCAATAAACGAATATATATAACCACGCTAAAATTAATAGTTCAGGTTAGTTTCGGATAGTTTCGGGAAGTTTCGGGAAGTTTCGGTCTATATGGGGTATGTTTCGGCTAGTTTCAGGTTAGTATCGGCTAGTTTCCGGCTAGTTTCGGCTAGTTTAGACTAGTTTCCGTCTAGACCTGTATGAGGCATGTTTCGGCTATTGTTTCTGCGACGGCTAGTTTCCCTCTATACTCCAGATTTCTACTGTGACAAAAATCAAAACACGGTGACCAGCTAAATCACTCCAAGCTGAGTGTCTTTACAGGACTAAAACCAGGAAATTGAAATATGTACATGCAAACTAGGCTGATATTCAACTAAAGAATACAAATGCGTGTTTTCCTACCAATAGCTATGTTTGGTGTGGAGCAGGTGTAGTTTGATGCTGACAATTGGGCATCACACCTGAACGAACCAACCGAGGGGAAGTAGCCCGGAATCTGGATGGAAGAGATGACCTGGTTGCCGTTGGTCGTAGTTGTGGCGTTGGTTATATTCGTTCCTTTGTTGTCTGTCCAGGTAATAACAGGTGTCTCAATCATCACGTAGTTGAAGGTGCATGTCAGTGTCACATTCTGCCCCGGATACATGTCACTGGTCGACAGGTTGCTGGAACAGACGATGGAAGTCGTCGCAGCGGTTAATGACACGGAGGGATTTGTTGGCATTGTTGTCTCTGAGCCAGAGGAGAAACCTGATGCTACTGTAGTCTGTGAAACTGATTGAGTTGTAGCCTGTGCATCTGATAACGTTGTAGACTGCGCACCTGTTTCAGTTGTACCATGTGCACCTGATTCTGCTGTACCCTGTGCACCTGATTCTGTTGTAGATTGATCACCTGATTCGGTTGTAGCCTGTGCACCTGGGAATATTGTAGCCTGTGCCTTTGACTGAGTTGTAGCCTGACCACCTGATTCAGTTTTAGCATGTGCACCTGATGAAGCTGAGGCCTGACCACCTGATTCATTTGTAGCCTGTGCATCTGATTCAGTTGTACCCTGACCACCTGATTCAGTTGTAGCCTGATCACCTGATTCAGTTGTAATCTGTGCACCTGATTCAATTTTAGCCTGATCACTTGATTCAGTTGTAGCCTGACCATCTGATTCAGTTGAAGCCTGTGAAGCTGTTACACCTGTAGTTTGTGGCTCAGATCCAACTGTAGCCTGTGACATGAACGGATTGCCAGCCTCTGTCAGGAACTCAGACGTAGTTGGTGCTACAAATAGAGTTGCACTTGGCAGTTCCACTGCTCCTGTTTTTAACGCTGACATCGTTGTTCTCTCAAGCACCTCTCTCTCTCTCTCTCTCTCTCTCTCTCTCTCTCTCTCTCTCTCTCTCTCTCTCTCTCTCTCTCTCTCTCTCTCTCTCTCTCTCTCTCTCTCTCTCTCTCTCTCTCTCTCTCTCACGTTCTCTCTCTATCTCACACACACACACACACACACACACACACACACACACACCTACACACACACCTACACACACACACACACACACACACACACACACACACACACACACACACACTAACACACAATATCACCTATGAGCTAAAACGATTCGGATAGTCACAGATTAACAACACAGCGTAAAGAAGCATGCCACAGCACAACTTAAAGTGCTATGACATAGCACAACACAGCAAACGACAGCATAACATAGCGTAGCATAGCTTAGCAAAGCGCAACAAAACATAACATAATACAACACAAGATAACATAACGAAACTTAACTTAACACCACATGACAAAACAGAACAGCACATAACACGTAATAACAATACAATATAACATGGCGTAACAAAACATGGATGCTAAATGATTCATTAGACAATGCAATTGCCATGGTAGCTTCAAATTCATATAGCGCCACTGCAAGAGACACTCATCAGAGACGCTCCGGACCTGACACAGTGAAACCACGATCGAACAGAATGATCTTCAAGCGTTTGCGAAAAGAGGCTGAGAGGGGCTGAATGGTTCATGTCTCACGTTTTAGGCAATAGGCAGAATGGGACGATCAGAGCAAATCTTAAGACATACAAGGTATGTCAGTGCAAACTAGCCTGGTAGATTCAAAGCGTTTCACGTTTTAAACATTAAAATATAAATAACTTAAAAACCATCGCAGATATTTTGTGGGTCCATATCAGAACAGCCAGAACTTGTTGTCCTCTAGGAAATCATTCATCGTTATTTATGTATACGATGCGTGAGTTATTTTCTCACCTTTTATGTAGACAATGTTTCCATCTATCTCTACTACCACAATTACTTTGCGTTGGTTAAGACTGTTAACAATAATTCATAAATAACTTACCGCAACCTGGAGAGTTCTGGTGGCCTGGAAACTGCTCGAAACAGATCAAAATAACATGACCAATATTATTCAGTTTATGTAAGCATCTGAGCATTTATAAAGCGCCTCTTGAAAACCTAGTGAATAGACGATTACACATGAAACCAGTAAAACTGTAAGCTGCTCAAGGATCCTTCTTATCCTAGCCTATGATCACCGTTGAGGAGTATTGAACACGCAAAAACGCATTGCGGGTGGGGTTAAAGAAATTGGCCAATAGGTCAAACAAGCGGCGATTATTGATGGGAGATCGCACGGATATGGTTAGCTACAAATTTTATTAGCAACAGCAACATTAGCAGTAACAGTAGGTAATGCAAATCCGGGTTTATGAGTACCCGGATACCCGGTTACCCGGGATATTCCGGGGTTAACCACGATTGAAACCCGGGTTTCAACAATGAAATTCTTTTCATTACTATTTTACTATATTATAATATAGGGCCTAACCTAATTCGAATCAGTGTTTTACTATACAATGTACACTGTAGCCTAACTCGCATGCAAATCAATAATGTACTCCAAACGCAGCCTTCGAAAGATTAACAACAGCGGAGGCCGACAGGTAAAACAACTATGCTTGGGCGTAATACAAACTTTGAGCACCACGTAAGTCACAACAGCTTCCACCCTAGACGAAGACAGGTTCCGTTAATAAGACTAGACGGAGGCAATGTCCCCTTCGTGATAGGTTGGCCACGCACGTGCAGTCTTGACCTCTGTGTCGAACGCAAGTATAGGACCCCCACAGCGAAAGCAAGGGACCTGCCAAAGCTCGTCTATTTAATCGTAAACTGTGGTTGAAACCCGGGTTTGACGTGTCTGAAAAAGCCATTTTCATCGTCGTTCCAGGCAACAGATAAACCTTTTAGGATGGCTTAATAAAATTAATGACAAATAAATAAATGATCTTATGTCGATTCATTAACTAAAAAGAGATAAAATTTTATGAGCTTTCTTGCAAATGTTACAACGCAAACACGTGTCTTAACTTTAATATGCGGTTAAAGTGACTTACCAAAGGTTGGTATCCAACACAGTTTTCAATTGCAGCAAATGATGACGGAACAAAATGATACAACTGACAAATTGACTGCGTTTCAATGTAGTTAAACTGAAGACAATGCGGATTAGTTACGCATTGGATTCCACAACTAACTAAGCTGAATGCAAACATTTCTTCGGTGGGAACATCAGTGGCACAACGTGGTTCTCCACCACAGGTGAAAGAAGCCACGAAATAGCTTGATACAGCTGCAGACGTCTCTCCATATCGACAGAATGACAGCAATAAAAACATAAATAAAGAGTACAGCATCATTCTAAGTTGATACCATATGCTGATTATATAATCTTTAATCTAAACTTCTGTAACTTCGTTTGTAGTTCAACAGTGCTAATGGTCGGTGCTGTTGTACAACTAAAGATTTTTTGGAAGCCGTTGCAACATTTATAAAAGCGCTACTCAACGATTCAGAGGCGCTCCCGATCCAGTCAGGGAAGATATTGATCGAGTAATGAAACTGAACTTCCATGCAATGTGAACTACAGCGTGCGTAAAAGGCACGTAACATCATGGTGGATCTAATTAAATAAACACACTGAAATCTATTTATCAGAAAAACGAGTTTAGCTGATGCTTCAGCCCTCGATCGATGACTATGAAATGCCTTACATATACTGGCATGATGAATTAATGCTATAAGATTATTGTGTCATAGCCACCATAATGAGTAGCACGGTAAATTGGTGAGCTAATGCCTGATATTCCACTGGGTGACACTTTAAGTAAACAAATAGTACCGTAGCCTAATCTTTCCTTATCTTGCTAATTAATATTATAAATAAAGTGAAAGTTACGTTTATGTATAAAAGTGAAATATTTGTAGGCACTAGGTTGAGGCAGACTTCTTTCTTGCATTTCTGTATTATTCAAGTTTCATGTTTTACAGTGTTGTATTGATGGATATGACAATAAACTTAAGTTTTATTCCATATAAAAATTTACATAATAAGACGAACTTTACAAACCATGTTACAGTAGAGAAGTAAATTTGATTGCAAACTCTTCTGTGGTATTCAGTGCAGTTAAGTCGTAGAGTTGTGGGGCGTAGTGGCTCAGTGTTAAGTTCTGTTTCTTATATATATATATATATATATATATATATATATATATATATATATATATATATATATATATATATATATATATATATATATATATATATATATATATATATATATATATATATATATATATATATATATATATTAGGGTGATTCAAAAAAAATTTTTGGGGAAAGTGAATGTGCATAGTTGTTTATTTTGTTCCTTTTGGGTTCAGATTAAAGTCTGTATAAAAAAATTCACTATCAAATACATTTTAGAGGCTGCTCAGTGAGCACAAAAGTTCCCATACAATCGTATTCTCAAGTTACATATTAAGATGATGGCTATATCGCACACAGAATAAAGTTGAATAGCATGAATAGTAGATTCATTAATAACTCAAAGTATCCATTAGAAAATAGAAATTCACAATATCTGTTAACTAAAAAATCTAACAATCAACCAGGAAGTGTTTATTAGTCCATCGTAAATCAGTGTTCCAGCTGGTAGCGCGAACTGCAGCCTTTCCAAGTAGATTTGCCAGAATCTGGCACACGGTGTCAGTGATCTTCAACCACCTGCATCAATTTTTGCATCTCATTTTAATTCTTGGTTACAGACTCATTGAAATGTGATATCAGAGCAATGGAGCACTCAGCAGCATCATTGACCACACACTAACCATGGCAGATTCGATCTGTTGAAATATCACAGATGAGCTCCAAGTTTCTGGATTATTAGACATGATGAAGTCTGAATCAAAGCCCAGCGAACGCATGGTATAGACTGAAGATGGATTAACAAGCTCATTCAGCTCTTCGTTGCGTAGATCCGTACAAGGATCTATTTTAATGCCTCTGACTCTTCAGTCTTTGCCATGTTGACGCATGCCAGCAATAATGTTGCATTCAAGTCCAATGATGCTTTGTCAGAAAGAAAGCCAAAGGAACCAGTTCAGGTCCTATTTACCACTGATGATTGTATTTTTTTGGCATCATCAGACACATCTTGTTAATTGATGTATACTGCCTGATCTGCTTGTACAACTGGAAGTCATTAATTGGTGCATCAGATGCCACCGAACAAGCTATCCATGCTCTCACATATATATGATTTGCAAATAAACAGAATTCAATGGTATTTCTTTTCCAAGAGGCTCATTTGAAATTGATCTCTAAAAAGATAATTCTTGAAGCAATAACTAACCTTGACCATCCATCTGACCATATGATATGCATCTGGCTGTCTGAAACGATGCATCCCAAGATTTTACCCCAATTTAATTAGATCATTGCATTCGAGGGTCTCATCAATGGCAAATACATTGCTTTCTCCATGGGGACGATATCTCGAATATGAGGTCGTTGAGCAACCAGTAAACATTGATAGATTACAGTAAAATTTTGCTGTATTGTTCAGAACAACCAAAGGAACAAAATAATACATACATACGTACATACACATTACAAAGTGAAATTTTTCAGCTGGAACGGACCACAGGATGCAGCGTCATGTCAAGTTTCGAGTCAACTGGGTGGAAGATGAGCTCTGGTGCTCAGGGCATGTTTTAAGGAAAATTTATCACTGCACATGGCCAGCGCCAGAGCACATAAAAATCATAAATAATTATGAATTACAATTCTTTTCATATACAAAGAGCAGTTAACAGCCTTTCATCACTGCACATTTTGTGTATCATTGCACGTTAAAACAATCCCTGCTGGTGCTCCGCAGATTGAGGTGAAGTTGTCGCTCATCTGCACATGAATTCGAGCGTTTATGCGTGCAATACTAGCATTAGTAGTAGTAGTAGTAGTAGTAGAAGTAGTAGTAGTAGTAGTAGTAGTAGTAGTAGTAGTAGTAGTAGTAGTAGTAGTAGTAGTAGTAGTAGTAGTAGTAGTAGTAGTAAAAGTAGTAGTAGTAGTAATAGTAGTAGTAGTAGTAGTAGTAGTAGTAGTAGTAGTAATAATAACAATAATAATAATAGTAGTAGAGTAGTATTAGCAGTAGTAGTAGTAGTAGTAGTAGTAGTAGTAGTAGTAGTAGTAGCAGTAGTAGTAGTAGTAGTAGTAGTAGTAGTAGTAGTAGTAGTAGTAGTAGTAGTAGTAGTAGTAGTAGTAGTAGTAGTAGTAGTAGTAGTAGTAGTACTAATTAAATATAATGTTAATCAGTAAACCTTACGGACGTATTACATGCACCTGTTAAGCTATGTCTCGAGTACTTTCTACGGTTTTATCCAAGGCCCATATAGGGGCCCACTGCCATCTTCAATGTAATTTATAAAGTTAATAAGTCAATAGTCTTCGGAGTTATCAATTTTACTCGGACGGTTTGTAATGTAACATGACAAGCAGCAGTACATCTATAGGTAAGAGGTGGCGAACCTTTCTAAGGGTGCGTGCCAGAAGTCGCGTTAAATCATTTTAAAAGCTACCCTTGCGTGCCCCTCGGAATTTTGCGCAGTAAAATATTATTATTTTTTCCCATTTACGTTTGACTTGACAAAGCTTAGAAACTGAAATAAGACACTATTTCAAAGACGCTTTTAGAAAGGTGCTAGAATAAAATCCATCATAAAAGAATATGTGGATTCCTAGAGTCATTGTGTATTTTGAAGTTTGAAATGTTGGGACGCTCTGAATTTCTTAATTACCCGTGCCCAAATTATTTTCACAGCGGCAGGCGTGCCATGGGTTCGCCACCTCTGATCTTAGACTAGGTGTTCTGCTATCCCGATTCCTCCTCCTCTGTCTACCCCCCTCGCCGTCCAAACCCTAAACACCACCGTCTTACTGTCTTCCTGACTGACTCCTTTGGATCTTGACCTGGAACCGATTCGACCCCCCCCCGCCTATCGATTTTAATTTGTCTAAGCGCCTGTGAATAAGCTGGTTCCCGCGACTTCGCTTTTTTTGGGCGCTGTAGAAATCCGGAGATTACGATTACGAATATGAGGATATGTCATCACGCGACCAACTGCGCTGAAAGACCGTTCGCTATTATTCTGGGATGGTGGTAGGCCCTATTGAAGTGAAACGAGGCGTCGCTTACATGGTGTTCATGCGTCGTTTTTCAATTGTTATAGTTATACGCTATTTGAATATGATCTATGCTGCTTTCAGTCAGATTGAAAATTTATAGAAAAACATGTATCAACGTGTCCTGTAGTCGATTCGTACTCGTGATTGCATGATCGTTAAGCAAATACGACGATCAAAGTTGGGAAAACACAAAACTCTATTATCATCACAATACCCTGTAACTATAGTTATTGTCATTATATTAATATCCTACAATCATAGCAGTGTTTAATCTAGACGTCGTTGGGGGGAATGTCCCCCAGGATTGATGTCTCCCCCTAAAGGCCAGCAATATTACAATGTAGAGACCTTTCGGGGAGGAAAAATACCCCCACGATACATGTGGATACATGGTTCCCCCCCAGAGAGATGAATTCCTAAAAAAAAGGTCATCAACCTTTTTGAGAGAGTAATTGCTGTAAAAAATCGGACGAAGGACTAAAAAAAGTCATCAACTTTTTTTGAAGATGAAATTAGGAAAAGTCCGAAACTTTTTCAAGATGGCTGAAAAAGTCTTGTGTCAATTCTTTGCTCCACCCAGAAACCTTGTTTCTCCTCCCAGAAGAGGAGGACTAGATTAAACACGAATCATAGTCGTTGTCATATGAATTAAAGGAAGTTATTTCGTATTAGACCAAACGCAGAGTAGTCGATTTTGCAAAATTCTGAACTATGATTTTCGACAGTCACATAAATTTAGTTCAAAACAGAATTGCCTTGTAATATTTTTATCGCTAGCACAAACTTTAGCACACTGATTAAAGACCTTCACGAACTTGAACACATGAAGTTCACATGTTCCTTAACTGATCATGAAAATGCGATTTGGCTGTAACTGATTTTCGGTCAAAGGCTAACATTTAAATCATGCCAAAGTAAATTGTCATAATGTTTCTATCTGTATGTGCCAAATTGTGGGGGGGATCTCGCTGGTGGAACAAACGACCGAACGAACGAACGAATAAATGAATGAATGAATGAATGAATGAATGTCACAATTCGTTGTAAGCGATCTGTGTTTCTGTATGTCTTATATGGAGTTCATTTATTCATAGTATGTATATATGTATGTATGCGTTTATATATGCATGCATTCATGCATGCATGCATGAATATTAGAATATATACAGTATTATACACGTTAGGTGAGGTATGCATGCTATTTTCAGCTCAAAGATTTCTTAACGGCCAGGTCGAATTATCATGCCAATTCACGTGGAAACGCCATAGCCGAAATTATATCTTGATAGCTGAGCGTTCAGGACATGCGCAAGGCGACCGAAATTAGGAGCCAGGGATCTTCCTCGTTTGGGCCAAAATTTTGATGTCACGATATTTGTTCTTCGTGTTTTCGATGTTCCTCTTATAGGAATTAATTATTATGTTAAATTAATGTGTTATTTTGCGTGTTCGTTTGCAAAATTGACTGAAATTTGGTTAATTTCCAGTATTGAAGATTACTTCGGTTATGCGAGGAGAGGTTCTCATTATGTTGTTCAATTTCCATACACAAAGGAATTCTCTCAATTTGGGAAAGAGCACGGATTCCAATTTGCAAAACTGGTCGTAACGTCGCTTCATTAAGCAGATGAATGGAGAAACCTACTCCATGCTCAGGCTCAGTGGCGGTGCCAGACAATTTTTGTAACCAGAGAAAAGCCGGGGCAGTCATACAAGTAAAAGAGGGAATTTTAGACCGAACAAATTCTGGGCAGGGCAAAGAATCTGGCGGGGCAACGACCAGGGCAGAGGCTTTTTTACCAGGGCATTTGCCCTTGCTCGCCCTGGTGTAGCGCCGCCTCTGCTCAGACCTACTTTTAGAGTTTGCTGGGTGTTGTGTGGCCTCCAATACAGCGATCAACTTAGCATCATAAATGCACATGCATTAAATAAATACCAATGGGTCTCTTTTGTTTTAGTTGTGGAGATGATTAAATAATTCCAATTTCAACACCACCTGATAGTATAAAATTAATGGCTAATCAATAATGCAGTGTTCAGTTATGGGCAGGCAACAGTCATTGTAGCGTTGGACAACGGTCTAGGGGATGGTTGATCAGGCCCGCATTAAGGGGGGTGCTAAGGGTGCTGCAGCACCCGTTCCCGCAGTTTTGAGAGGCCCGCATTTTCGGAAGTACATTAAAAACTTTTATTATACTTGTAATTGGGCCCGCGCTGATGGCTATATACTAGGTAATCACAGCAACCGCGTCCGCACTAGCCTTAATGCGGCCATGTGGTTGATCCTCATTTAATTATACCGCTAAAACACAACAGCTGCTGAGTTGATATTAGTCATTGACTTGTGCTGTGTGCGAATATGAGAATAATAGAGACAATGAAGTGGGCTCCAAGGCAACGGTTACTAGGGACTCTGCAACACCTTCAAACATCGCCAGTCGGTAGAACACAGACTATAGTAGAGCGCTTTGTAGAATGATTGGCTAACAGAAGTTTAGCAATTTCTCTATGATACGGGAGGGGGGGATAGATGAATGGTAACACTCGTGGCCAGGAGCACATTAGATCACGGTTCGATACCCGTAACCCATCTCTAGAGCGGACGCCTTTGCGTGGTTGTCAAAACGTGTATTTAATTAAGATCTTGATTGCAATAATCTTGTTTCAATGTAATTTTACTGTGTATTTGTCCGTTTAAATTAATAAAGATTATTATTATTATTATTTATGTTGTTATTATTATTATTATTATTATTATTATTATTATTATTATTATTATTATTATTATTATTATTATTATTATTTTTATTATTATTATTTTTATTATTATTATTATTATTATTATTTTTATTCAAACACCCATATTCGGTTCTACTTGGCAGTTGCAGGTACTACCTGGAATAATGTAAGATATTAGGAAATATGAGTGAGTGAATAAGTGAGGTATTGTCGTGATAAGTTCTTAAATTACAATATATTTGCTTAGCATGTGACAGCATAGACAGAGAAAGGACAAATTACATCAATAGACTTGTCCTGAACCAATAGGCCAGTCTCTGAAAGAGTTTTAAATATTAATTGTTACTTCAAATTCATAAACATACCATGTATAGTCAACTAGCACGGGACACATTAATTAAAATATTACAAATCCTTATCTTGCTAAGTAGACATAATATTATGACTTTCTTGTAAATGTGGTTCCGAAGAGTACATTCCTTCTGTGCTCAGTGTATGGAGAACTTCGTCACCTGTCTTCTTCTTCGCTACGAAGTCAAAGAATTCAGAATATGGCGTCAACTGTCAACTTCCAATGACAATCTAGGTGTCTGCGGGTACTCACCAGTGCAGTGTTTTCTAGTTATCTGAAATCTAATTGATCAACTGTTGCTCTAATTGACTTTTGCATTATTTAGGCTGGCGCTTGCAGCACCGTTGTCAGATTCCTCCATGAGGAATATTTATGCTACGTCTAGAATCAGATGAGTGAAGGATGAGCTCTGCTGCCTGCAGGGAGCGCGGCTGTCGCTTTCCGGCAAATCAACGTGAAGTTGTATGCTTGAACTGTTGCGATATGAACGGCCATGAAACTATTTAGTTCTCCATAGCTACCATGAAGCTGCGCCAGGAATCGTTTTAGTTTAAATCGATATTTTCTGTATAAATATTAGAGAAACAATGAACATCGGTCTAATTTTACATAAAGCATGCACTTTATCATTACAATAACCCTCCAATCATACCCGTAATAGACAAATATATCTATATGGGACCAATTTAGGGCTATATGGGCTCCAACAGTTGTTCATTGGCATGCCGGTAGTAACAGTAGGCATAAATGACCGTTAAAATGCAAAAACTGCTTATCTATCAGAACATATTGCATTTTCCTGTACTATAGTTTATTGCATAATTATGTCAACACATATATTGCTTTAAAAACAGCAACGCTTCGAGTGGCGTTTCCGGCAGGAGAGCTTCGGCAAATCAGGTAAGCGAATTAACAGTCCTGCTCATATATCCACATCAACTTGAATAGTAGGCATACTATTCGAAATCAGGTGGATAAAATGCTAAATAGTAAGCTAATCAGGGCCGGATTAACAAATGTGGTGGCCCTGTTCAGTAAAACTGTGGGGGCCCCAACGACTGTAGAGTGTACACAATAAAATGGCGTCATTTTATCGTGTGTCACATAGCACTTGAGTTCCGGTCAGGTCAGAGGCGTAACTTTGGTATAGAAAGTGGGGGTACCAAACTGCGCATCGTTTCTCTTTCAAGACCGTTAAGTGTTTATTATGGCGCCCAGTGAATCTATATTTGGCGCCATTTATGCGCAATGCCGAATAATAATAATGATGATGCTGACAGTAACAATAACAATAGCAATAAATATTATAATAATGACAGTAAGCGTAATAATAAATATAATAACAATAACAACAATAATAAAATAATAATGAAAATAAAAATAATAACTTAAAATGACTAAGAATAGACGTGTTTCATTATGGAAGCGTGTGTCGATCATAATTGAAGTGACATAGCAATAGGTCTTTATTCTCTAGATTTAAACCTAATAACAATAGACTTATTCATAATTGAAGTGACGTAAGAATGGCCTTTATTCTCTAAATCTAAAACTACAAACAATAGACATGTTTCACAATTGAAATGACGTGATTTATATTTAAAAACATTAATAGACTTTTTCCTTATTGAAGTGACGTAACAAAGGCCTTTATTCTCTAAATCTAAAATTATTAGCTATAGACGTGTTCCATCATCGAAATGAGGTACTTAACGAAAGATAGTCTTTTATTCTCTAACTTTGAACTTAATAACAATAGACTTTTTCATAATTTAAGTGACGTTATTAGGCCTTTATTCTCTACTAGTTGGTTTACCCGGCGTTGCCCGGGTTTCGGAAATAGTTGAGTGAAAGTTTCAATCCCTCTAACGAATCCGTACCTGTAGCACCACCACCACCACCACCACCATATATAGATATCTGAGATTAAAATAATAGACGTTTTAACAATTATTGTAATGACGTAACTATTAGCCTTTGTTGTCTAAATTTAAACTTAATAACAGTAGACTAGTTTTTTCATAGCTGAAGTGACGTAAAAGGCCTTTATTCTCCGAATGTAAACTTATAATAACAATACACTCGTCATAACTGAAGTGACGTAACAAATGCCTTTATTCTCTAAATCAAAAAATTAACAAATAATGTGTTTCATAATTGGTGACATAACAACGGGATTTTGTTTTTAAAATAAAAACTTATAGGCCTACAACAGACGTGTTTCATAATAAAAGTGACGTAAAAGGGCCTTTATTCTTAAAATTTAAATTTGTTAACAAAAAACGTGTTTCATTGTGTTTCATAATTGAAATGATGTAACAATAGGCCTAGGCAATTATTGTACCGTCAGGTAGTAAGTGTTTAAATAATCAAGTAAAAATAGGTCTTACTAGCATTTTTGGCTGTTTTTTAAGATGAATCTGATAATGGAAACTCCAATAGGGGCCCACACATGTGCGAAAGTTGTGTACGTATTTGTGTATATTAAATGAGTAGTTTCGAATAATCTGTTCCGAGTTTTTTTGTGCTCATTTTTACTATTAGACTTAACAAATAACAATAATTATAAAATATTGAGACAAAAATTTCTTTTCCATGTGTGGGGGCCCCTCTAGTGTGGGGGCCCCTGTTCGGCCGAACATGTTGAACATGCCTTAATCCGCCTCTGAAGCTAATTAGCTCCGATAAGGCATCTTGTTTAAGATTCGTCGTAAATGAGTAGCCTAGGTAGCATTTTCGAAACATGATTAATTTGACGTTTATTATCATTTTTTAACAGAAAAAATATGTATTTATAAACAATTGTTGCCAAGCATTTTTCGCAATATTATTTGCAAACATACATGTACAAACAGATATAGGACCAAACCATGTAGGTTTATCTGCCAACTGTCTCTATGTACACTGCAACATTTGTTTGCCGCCGATCTTCTCGTTGTTTTAGAACTCTGAAATCTGTTAGACTAGCGATGAGCGCTTTTGTTAGGATATCAAAGGGTCGTAAAATGCCTAGCTACATAGATGCAAAAACTACATACTTAAGTACACATGTAACATAGACCTATAGTCAGTTAACTAAGTATTAATCAGTTAGTCAACCAGTTCATCAGTCAGTCAGTTAATTATTCGGTCCGCCCTATCAGTCAGTCACTCAATTACTCAATCATTGTCATTCATTCATTCATTCTAGGACATTTTGATCACAGTGCTTTGAATTATTCTGGAGAAACTGAGTGACCTTACACTGCTAAAACTGTCCGATGCTGCGGATCTGTAATTGGTTTACCAGCCTCATCGCCCACCGGTGCTTACTACATAGCCTACATAATATACGACATGTTATATTAGATTTACTACATATTGACACTACTTATTAGTTATTAAACTATATTATTTTATTTGAATACAATCAGAATTATGAACCCAGTTATTCCGCGGGCCTTTATTCAATCACTCAGGGATCGGTACGGGACCGATGACCACAATTTGAGTAGCTTAATAGGCTTAACAAATCAGTCGATGGCGTCACCCCTGTGGTGTATGCAAATCTGTAACGTAAGATCATTTCAAATGCAGGGCCCAGCAATACAGAAAGCCCGGCTCTCGTCAACCTATCAGACCACTCGTGGGACTAGTCTATCTGAAACAGGTAATGGGTAGGCCAAAGGTCTTACAGACTGATGGAGAACCGGAACCATTGTGACAGATGGCAGTCTTACAGTATTATTCGAATTCAGGTGGAGAAATAAACTGCGAGTTCGTATTGGTTCAAAAATTCGTTGCAAATGCGTTGTACCATGTTCAGAAACGGTATGTACGATTGATCTGACGCTTCTGAACAAAATGTTGACTTAGGATAACGATGATCGGAGACACATAGATGGGCATCCAGATATTAGCAAACCTCATTATACATGCTCAACAATGAAACAATGTATTCAGTAACAAACTGCCATGGTTCAAAAGTAATTAACAAACATCATTATACATGTAGATGTTCAACATTAAAACAATGTATTCACTGACAACTGACGCAAAAGTAATTGTCGTCAAATTCACATACTGAACATACAGAAACTAACAAAGCCGCTCAGGATTACCTACCAGCAGCCTCAGTTTACATTAGCAACATTTGTACGCAGGTTACATTGGCGTTGTTTTAGAACTATAAATCTAATAACAGTGGCGTTTCTGGTGAGTGCTGGGTGCGGGCCGCACCGGTTCTAGGACAAAAATAATGGTAGCGGACAAAATGGTACGGACAAAATGGTATGGACCATGATAGTTCGAGAATTCGTGACTTTCGGTTTTAAAATTCGTAAAAATTCGCGAATTTTTAGTCTATTTTAAAATTCGTAAAACTTCGTAAAAATTCGTTGGTGCATTGTTGGGCCTGTCTTACATTGACAGTGGCGTTTTGCAAAAACAGCGTAAGCAACAACAAGAAATGTCATGATGTAATGATTTGTTGTGTTAAGTTTCTGCTTAGAATTTAATGTAAAATTCAATATAAAAGTTTATTACGTAACGAGTTAATTTAGTTAAAATCTAATTTCTTTAAGATGAAAGAACATGGACCGGAGTGGAAGTATGTAGTAATTTTGGAGGAGAAGGAAATGGTCCAAAAAAACAGAGTTATTTTTGTGACAAGGAATTTGTTGGTTGTTCTGCCCGAATTCGGGAGCATTTGTATGGCGAAAATACAGAAACCAGAGTCGAGTGGGAACAGTGGTATGTTCCTGACTCAGAATCAGAGGACGATTAAGTAGAAGACACAGCTCGGTGAACGTTGCCAACCCTTTTTAACCATGGTTGCAGGCTGTGTTAGTCAGCCACTGTGGTCACACTGGAGCTGGGGCACTGGTGGTTTTTCATTCTGCTGACTGACACTCACAGTCACACACCCAACTATGATAGCAGTCGAAGTTCAAGACTCCAAGTAGAACAGTAACTGAATATCAGTACTATTGTGTTGCTAGTCAGCTATCTTTTAAGGTTCATTGATTGATTGCCTGTGACATTGACATTTATACTTGCTTAAAAAGTTGAAAAGTAAACAAATAATAAAATTCGTTGCCACGGCAAAACTTCTATTATTTTATTATTTCACGAATTTTAACGAATTTTCAAACTGAAGTTTTAAAATTCGTTAAAATTCGTGAATTTTTAAAATTCGTAAAATTCGTAAAATGCGAATTCTCGAACTATGGTATGGACAAATGTTTACTTGACAGAGCCTAACAAAAAAACTGAAAAAAGACACTATTTCAAATATGCCTTTAGAAAATTGTTAGAATAAAATCCACAATAAAAGAAAATGTGGATTCCTAGAGTGATTGTGTATTTTGAAGTTTTAAATTTTGGGGACGCTCTGAATGTCTGTATTCCGCGTGCCCAACATATTTTCCCGTGTGCCACTTTGGGCACGCGTGCCATTGGATCGCCACCTCTGATATTCCAGGTGTTCTGCGTCCAGTGTTGTATGAGGATCCCTTATCACGCGACCAACTATGCTGTTCGCTATTATTCTGGGATGGTTGTAGGCCATATTGAAATGACAACGATGTTAGTCACAGTGGCTGACTGGTCACACTGGACCTGGGGCACTGGTGGTTTTTCATTCTGCTGAGTGACACTCACAGTCACACACCCAACTATGATAGAAGTCGAAGTTCAAGACTCCTAGTAGAACAGTAACTGAATATCAGTACAACGATGCGTCGCTTACAGGTTGTTTATGAGTCGTATTGCAATTGTTAGTTAAATTCTATTTGAATATGATCTATGTTGTTTTCTGTCGGATTGAAAATGTATAGAAAATCATGTATCAACGTGTTCTGTAGTCGATTCGTCTACATGACTACAGAAGCGTTAATCAAACAAGACGAACAAACGGTGGGAAGTCACTAAGCTCTGCTGTCATCAAATACGCTATAGTTATAGTTTTGGTCACACATATACCTATAGTTATTGTCATAGGCGTTACTAGACTGATAGTAAGTCAAATCAATGCAGTTGTTGTCGAGTTGTTACATGGTGACGGTGATTGACTGTGGCGCCATGGCTACATGGATTTTGAAGGTGATTATATTTATACATTAAAGGAAGGGTATTAGACCAAATGCATAGTAGGGCCTATATAATTATCATAGTTGTTAAAACCGTGTTTTTGGTTTTTTATTTTTTCCAAAAATCTCGTTTTTTGGTTTTTTATTTTCTAATCGTGTTTTCCGTCTTTTATTTAATATGTAACTTTATTTATTTATTTATTTAGTGTCTGTTAATTTTTTTCATTTTCTGTTTAATTTTTTTGTCTGATGTCCCTTACGTCGTCTCGATACTTACAAGGATTCAGTAATTTACGTCACTCTTTGAGAAATAAATACTTTATGAAAATTAATAGCACAGTACAAGAAATAAAATTAAATAAAGTTATTTCTAAGTTATCTAAAATGCCAAAAGAAAAGGGTGCGGAATGGATTCACGTTACTTTGATAAACGAGACAGACAAAAACTCAGCATTGGCTAAATTGAAATACATTTACTGTGAGAAAGTTTACACTATACAATCTATGCCTACAAAGTTTTAGTTCTAATTGTGTTAGTTTAGTCAGCATGGACTTTTGTGGACTTATGTTTAAAATTTAAATGTGGAAAGATTTCAATATTTTTAATTTCTCATTTTTTTTATTAAATCACAGTTATGAAAAATAAAATAATTGTTGTAGATTGATGTTACTTAGTGTTTACTAATAAAGTTGTGTTATTTGCTGATTAAATTCTGTAAACAAGGTTTTTAATTTAAAATTGCACATGGCCTACAAGATGCGAGAAAGTCACATTATTTTCTTCTTTGGTTTTTTTCCCGGTTTTTCCGTTTAAATTTTTTTAAGCGACGTTTTTTTCGTTTTTTTTTAGTTTCTGCTGCTACTACTTCCACTACTACTGCTAATAATGATAATAATGTTATCCATTATAATTATAAATAATAATAAATATAATAATATTAAATATAATAATAATAATAGTAATAATAATAATAATAATAGTAATAATAATAATAATAATAATAATAATAATAATAATAATAATAATAATAATAATAATAATAATAATAATAATAATAATAATAATAATAATAACGGATAATAATAATAATAATATTTATTATTATTTATTTGTTCAGAAACCCAAGAAACTCATAAACAGTCTAATTAAATTGTATATCTTTAGTTAACTGCCCCTAAAGTCTTTGGTTGCCCTCAGTCTTCTGATTGTTCCAATCTGAGGTGCCAAAACGGACAGGGAGTTTTCAATTTGAAGGGCGACTGATATGCGCTGGAGAAGCAATCTCACGCATTTAGGCCCTATCATAATAAGCTTAATTGGTTTATACAGCGGCCATAAAAATCGCGTTTTCTCGTAGACTTACGCTACACTTTACACTGTAACCAGGGCAGGCCTGGATTAGCTATGGTTCCACTGGGTCCCGGGAACTAGGCCTACCAAACATTTCATTAATAAGGGGCCTACCATTGGCATTAGTATGCCAATGGTAGGCCCCTTGGCATACTAATTGCCATTGTCTGCATTGCGAAATGTTTCGGTAGATCTCCTAAATGCCACGCCATGTCATGAGATAAATTTCACTTTAGATAAAATTCCCGGCAGTACTTATTTAAGATCTACGATGGGACATGATAGACTGACAAATTTAATACTTATGAACATTGAGCGTGAAATTGAGCAACGGCTAGATTTTTTTTATATTATTGACAGTTTTTCTATTATGAAATCACATCGTAAACAGTTTTAAATTTATAAATATTTGTGCTATAATTTAAATTTCGTCACCACTTATTGATTGAACACATAGGCGGCGATCCCGGGAGGGCGAGAGGACAAGACCCCCGCCCTTAAGAGTGGGGGACACACTATAGAATTGCCCCCCGAAATTTTGAAGAAACACCAAAAAAGGTAAAAAAAATGTTGGGCGCGTGAGGACAAACAATTTTCACCTCTTTTTACCAGATCGATTCAAAAGTACTGTCCCGTATCCCCCCACCTGCCAAGCAAGGTCGCCGCCAGTGATTGAAGACATAATATAGGGGCCTACTAAACAATTTTGGAACCAGGCCTACAAAATGTTAATCCGGCCCTGAACCAGGGCGTCTATCCCCTCTAAGTCAATGGAGCAACTTCCTCTTCCCCTCTCTTCTTCCCCTTCCCCTTCGTTTTCCCCCTCAAAATGGTGGCACACACACTGACAGACCTTCCCCCCTTATTTCTTGGATGGAGCATTTGCTCCAAGGTTTCTATGGTGACAGTAGACGCCTCTGACAGTAACATTTTGTCATTTAGTTGGAAATTCAGTGAATTCCTTTTAGTTGTGTTGAGTCATTTTGTTGGGCAATGTTTAACTGTGCTTTGTACTGTGAAATCATGTGTGCAGGTAAATATCTGGATATATAGGCCTATACGTATAGTCGCCGAGCAATGTTGCTGCAGATGAGTAATTATTATTGAAGCATAAACTCAGAATATTGGACCTCAAGTTTTATGCATTTATTTGGGCTTTTTCTATCTAGTCGAACGCCTTGGATGCAAGTCGAGGCGAAAATCTGTAAACAATTTCGTTTGAGATCGAAATTAAAATGTAGAGTGGTCATGGGAAATGCAGTATAAAAAAATTAAGATCACCAAGATTCGTGAACTTCCCACAGTGTTTAGCAGAGTAGGCCATAATAGTAATAATCATGTTGCAGTAGTTGTGCGTCTTATTCAGAGCATAATGGCCTGAGTAAGTATTATGTAGCAAATAGAAGTTAATTAATGAATATACGTGTGACACTTTCTTGAAATAACAACGACAAATTTATCTTCTTTCTGAACAATATTTTAATTCAGTTTATATTGATTTAATATTAAAATACAAATAAACGTCAACGGCAGGTAATGTTCATTATTTTTCTTTGACATTACATGACGCCGAGTGCAGGACACATACCCCTTTACATATTCTCCTGGAGAAATAGTCCCTCGGACATGTTCCCACGATTTTGAGTAGGTCATATTCCACACTGACAAATTTCCCCTTCCCCGTGCAGCCGGGTGCAAACACTGACATATTATGCACACTCCCGATATAATATAACACGCAACACTACTGCTAATCAAATGTTCAGAAGCAAAATTTTCAACTTAGATCAACGTCAGTGCTTTAAGGAATTACGTTCACAATATTTAAGATAGTTTTATTTGAAGTTTCATACTTAAGATTTCCTTCGCAATAACTAATAGTTTTACATCTGTAGATGTGATTTTCTTCAATTTCAGTTCGATGTATTAAACAAACCAGTTTGCTCGATCTAATCAATCCACATACTTTTTTCTGATATGGGACATATATGTACCATATCCCTTAGAGGGTTAGAGAAATTAAGGCGAAACTTTTGCAGGTAAAGCTCTCCGAATCATACTGTCAAGGAACAAATAGCTGATTCTAACTGCAAATACCTGTCAGAAATGAGATAGCTAGTGCAAGAGTTTGAGTAGGCGTCAATAAATTAATATTAAATAGGCCTACTACGAAATTCTCATGGGAATTACAAAATTCTTATATGGGACCATATTCGCATAAGAAGCAATTAGTATCGTCACACGTGCCATCATTCCAATTACAAGATGTATCCTTTATCATTAATATGCAGAATTCGTTTCCACCAGAGCAGTTTGGTTCACCGCTGATCCAGCTGGCGTAGGTGATTGGGATCATTACTCCGGAAGCAGGCTTCCACTGAAAAGGTGCGTCACAAGCTGAAACGCTCCTCTGGCCACCAATCCATACATCATTTCCAGAGCAGGGGTTTTCTACAACGTAACACACCACTAAAACATAACACCAATGCATTGAGAAAATGGTCAATTCAGTCTGTGCGCTTTAAGGAAATGCCTTAACGTAACCGAGTGATATAGGCCTACTCTTCAAATAAAGTAATATTGATGATGATAATAATAATAATAATAATAATAATAATAATAATAATAATAATAATAATAATAATAATAATAATAATAATAATAATAATAATAATAATAATAATAAAGTAAGGACTTTTGGAAAGTATGGGCCCACTCAATGAGCAGGCATTGGTATTCCTCAGGGAGCTCGGGCGCCGCCTTTCTACCGAAACATTTCATCAATCTGCAACTAAAGATTTAACGCATTCGCACAAATGGGGGAGGGCTCAGCACAGTAAACCAATTAATCCACACGCCTTCTTAATCTCTAAGAGCCTGAGGGTCACACCTCGGGCGGAAAAAATAAAAATTAATAATAATAATAATAATAATATTATTATTAGTTATAATAATAATGTTAGTTATAATAATAATATTAGTTATAATAATAATAGTAATAATATAAGTAATAATAATTATTACTGTTGTTATTGTCATTATTATTATTTTTTTAAATTATTATTATTATTATTATTATTATTATTATTATTTGTAATAATAATAATAATTATTATTGTTGTTATTGTTATTACTCTTAGGCCTATTATTAGGCCCTATTATTATTATTATTATTATTATTATTATTATTATTATTATTATTATTATCATCATCATCATCGTCGTCGTCGTCATCACTATTAATCTTATTATTATTTTGATTTGTAATAAAATAATAATAATAATAATAATAATAATAATTTCTATTATTACTATTACTACTATTGTTATTATTATTATCCGAAGTAAACATGTTTTCTCAGGATTACACAAATTGAGGAAGCACTGTTCTGGAATGGCAAGTCTTCGCAGATGGTTTTATCGTTGGAAAACGTGCTGCTAAAGCAACTGCATTGAAGCGCTGAATATGCATAGGTAAGCGCTGATAAAGAAAAGTAGTTTTCCTATTTTCCCGATATTTCAGCAATACGTTAACCACGGAGTTTGACCAGAGCAAGGCCAGCTTTTTTTAACGGGCACTGAGTTTCAAAGCACAAGGGCACAAAGAGGTAGATACGATTCTAATTGTGATCTGACATCTTTAACGCCACTCCTAGAAAAGCTATCAGTGGCGTTTCAGATCCGAACCAGTGAAACCACTGTCAAATAATACAGACTTCAGGAGCTTGCTAAACTGTGGAAGGGACAAACTGAGGAGAGCTGGATGCAGCTCTGGAGAAAGGCGATTCTAGCTGGTGGGTCCAACATTGGCAAAGCTTCTGGACTGAGCTGTAGCGGTATGTATAGGAGTGACAATCAAGAGTCCACGGGCATCCAACCGAAGAGTGCTACGATCCGGGACCGAGGTGACTGAAGAGATGCAGAAATCTCTAAGGTATGACGGAACAGAATCACTAAGATAATTACGCATATGGGTCAGGATCTTAAACTCAGTATGCTAGTAGGTTGGGAACCAGCGCAAAGTATCCCGCATAAAGGAAGCTGTTATGCCAAATCTGAGGGACACATCCAATGAGATAGGCAGGGGCATTAAGATTAGACGGACACTTTGAAAGATTAGCTAGTGAAAGTCCAGCAGAGATAGCTAGGGATAGTAAAAATTCGCTGCAAAAAAGTTCTAGTCAAGGTAGAAGTTTGTAGAAATGGGCGAAAATCATGACAAATTAACGGCATGTAATCACACCTTTATTTACTAGGGTCCGACCAAACAATAACACAAATAACGAAGAGACGGCCAAGCGTACGACGCGTACAATGAGTCAATGACAATGAGGGACAATGTCAATAACGCTAACGTCATCGAGTTCCTGTATTATTAATCTATTATTATAATTATTATTATTTTTTTTATAATTATTATTATTATTATTATTATTATTATTATTATTATTATTATTATTATTATTATTATTATTATTATTATTATTATTAG
Organism: Allolobophora icterica; assembly: GCA_963556255.1. Lineage (NCBI taxonomy): Eukaryota > Metazoa > Annelida > Clitellata > Crassiclitellata > Lumbricidae > Allolobophora > Allolobophora icterica. The sequence continues at coordinate 71,403,571 of OY744604.1, forward strand.
TATTAGTATTATTATTATTATTATTATTATTATTATTATTATTATTATTATTATTATTATTATTATTATTATTACTTTGTTTTAATTTATAGTAATTTGTTTCGATGTGAAGCATGTAAGTTCCGAACGTCGAGTTGCATTAATTTCACAAAAAAATTCCAAAATTACAGCAATGCGGGGCATTTGGGGAAATTCACGGCAAATGCCGAAAATCACGGAAATAACGGCTTCCGTGACCTCGTGAATTTCTTCTCTTCCTAAAGTTACCAAAGTCTAAACTGCACCGGGGTTCCGAGGAACCCTAGGGTTCCGCGAGAGTCGGCCGGAGTTTAAAATAAAATAAAATAAAAACACCAGCTGAATTCACAGAATTCTTCACAGCTTTTAGTCATTCTTGCTAGAAACGATTTTCAAAGTTTAAAATTCTAAAATATAATCCCAACATCATTTGTAGTGGTAATCTCGAGATTTCCACAGCGATCAGAATGTGGAGTCGCGGGATAAAGATGATTCGCACGCGCTCAGTAAAATAAAAAGAATAGGCAGGTAGAATCAAACTTGGTTCCAGGTCAAGATATAGAGGGGTCAGGCAAGCAGACGGTTATAGGCTATGGCTAAGGTGGATGGTGTTTAGAATTGGAGCGGCGAGGGAAATAAGGGGAAGAGGAGGCATCGGGATAAGATTTCTGAAAGAGCAGTGTCTAAGCTTTGAGCCGGGAGATATTTCTTCAGGTGAGGTTTTCGTGAGTTCTTCGCATGGGTCACATAATTGTCGTAATTCTAGCGGGAATTTATTCCAGAGAGGAGGAACAGCTATGGCTATGAAGCGATTTGCAAATTTTATAAGTTAGAAGTTAACACTATACATGTAGGTTACAATAATAACTATTTATTTAAAAATCTGAAAGGTGAAACTCTCTGAATTCCGCGAGGATATTAGTGTTTTGTGTAGGGTCAGTGCCAAAAGGTTGAAAACAACTGGTCTGCGTGACTGACAACTTATGGAGATAGTTACTATAAAGTGTACTTGCAGTAATCAAAATATTTCTACGATGCAAATTTCTTAATTCTAGAACCCGGCTCATAATTATATATGTTAAATGTCGCTACAATCATTAAGGAGTAAGTAAATCAAATGAAGCATTTCTCAACACTCCATGTGTCCAATGGCTGACCGAGAAAACATAGGCAAGTGAACCGATATATGGCGAACACTTTCGATGAACTGCCTGATTAGACCAGCTTCTGATTCCTTCCAAGTCTTCTGACGTGCTGAATTATTTTAAAGCAGTTAATATTAGAAAATGTTTTAAAAATCTTTAACCTGACCAAGACTTGATAACGAAATCATGATCAAACTTCTTGGAAATTCAAATAAACGTCTGAGAAGGAATTAGCAAAGTACACAACCAGATATTACTTACGTTTGAATGCGATGTTTACATAGGCAGAAATAGCTAGTTGTTCTGCTTCGCTTGTTATGACAGCCATATACGCTCCAGGGAATAGGATTTGGCAGCTACTGGAGGCAGAACTCCAGTCAACAGCTGTTGCGATGAATGTGTAGCAGCTGTTAGCTCCAGTAAGGTAAACGAAATTAGGTGGGCACACTGCAAAGAGAGGAAATGTTCTGAAACAAACCTCCCACTGACCAACTCACTCACTCACTCTTCTAGTGCCAGGATGCCGTCAATATGACCGATGGGAGTCGCAGTCTTACTATATATGTCGGATGTCCGTTCGTGTGCCCGGCCTTCGGGTTGCTCGGAGGACCTACAGGATCAATCCTGACTCAATCGAATGGACGACAGAGACAAAACGAAGCAGTCTTCAAACAAATCGTGTTTCACAATCAGTTCAAATCGTTTCAGCGAAATCGTCAGACTCGACGTTTTAAATTCAGAAAATGTTAACTCGGACGAACTTTTACTTCACTCAGTTTCTTATCAATTATTGAAGTATCGAAAACTGACATAAAAAGTACGTTAAACGTATGACACTAAGATTCTGTCTCAAATATAGGCCCTACCTTAACCTAACCCCTGTTGACCGCTGCAGATATGCACCGACTGTCTTGACATTAAACACACGCCCTCCTATCACTTATTTCTCGCATCGAATTCTCCAACCTTTTCAGTCTTAAAGACGGCTTTTTACACTCTACAATCCCACAGAGCAACGCGCAGCCCACAATGAAGCATCACGATGCCCATAATGGCTTGCATCGCGATACCCACGAAGCATCGCGACGCTCATGAAGTATCGCGATACCCACGCTGGGTCATCAGGTGCAACACGTCACAAGCGCGCGCATTCACCGCGCACAGAGCATCAAGTGCATAGCATCAGTTGAAGCATAAAACGTCATAATCGACCTAGTGCAATGCAGCAAGGCACAAATTATAAATTTTTCCACAGTACGTATAATAATCTTTGAACTTCTTTTAAATTATCACTAAAATGAAACTGTATTTCTAGATCCATACCACTTGCCAGTAAGAATCAGCCGTTTCCAACCGTTAGATCTCATAGCTACCACGCTAAAAATAATGGCCAAAAATCTAAAACACGGTGACCAGCTAAATCACTCCAATCTGAGAGCCTTTAGAGGACTAAAACCAGGAAATTGAAATATGTACATGCAAACTAGGCTGATATTCAACTAAAGAATACAAATGCGTGTTTTCCTACCAATAGCTATGTTTGGTGTGGAGCAGGTGTAGTTTGATGCTGACAATTGGGCATCACACCTGAACGAACCAACTGAGGGAAAGTAACCCGGAATCTCGATGTAAGAGATGACTTGGTTTCCGTTGGTCGCAGTTGTCGCGTTGGTTATATTCGTTCCATTGTTGTCTGTCCAGGTTATAACCGGTGTCTCAATCCCTACGTGGTTGAAGGTGCATGTCAGTGTCACATACTGCCCAGGGTACATCTGACTGGTCTGACCAAGAGCTGACAGTTACGCAACACATAAACCTGCTTTGCCGTAACTGTTACTATCAGATGCGCCAGCTTAGAGTAGTCACTCGCTCTCTGACCTCCACTGCTGCTTCCACGCTTGTCCACTCATTTGTCGTATCTCGCCTTGACTATTGCAGTACTCTCTACCTTGGTCTCCCAGCGGTTCGGATTGGGTGCTTGGACCGGGTCCTGCGCGCAGCGGCACGCCTTATTGGTCGCATCCCGAGATTTGGCCATGTGGGATGTTTTGCATTGGCTTCCTATCCCGCAGCGTATTGCCTATCGGATCTCTGCCCTAGTGTGGCGCTGCCTTGTACATGCGGGATGTTTTGCATTGGCTTCCTATCCCGCAGCGTATTGCCTATCGGATCTCTGCCCTAGTGTGGCGCTGCCTTGTGGGTGAGGCCCCTGTGTATTTGCGAGAGCATTGCCGCTCCACCCTGAACATCCAGCGCCGTGGTTCCCTGCGTTCTTCTAAGCAGGCTGAGCTTCTAGTTCCCCGCTCACGGACCGCCTTTAGGCAGCGCCGTGATTTTTCCATCGCTGGCCCTGCCCTCTGGAATGGGCTCCCTGTAGCGCTTCGCTTGGTCCCAAGCACCCATTCCGCCACATTTTATTCAAAGCTCAAGACTGTGCTCCTCAGCTGGGGTTGTGTCGGGAGTGCTTCTGGGTAGATAGCCTTGAAGAGGCGCTATATAAATTCTCCATATGAATGAATGAATGGTCGACAGGTTGCTGGAACAGACGATGGAAGTCGTCGCAGCGGTTAATGACACGGAGGGATTTGTTGGCATTGTTGTCACTAAGGCAGAGGAGAAACCTGATGTTACTATAACATGTTCAGTTGAAGCCTGATCACCTGATTCAGTTGTAGCCTGTGCCCCTGGTGCAGTTGTAGCCTGATCGCCTGATTCAGTTGTAGCCTGATCACTTGATTCAGTTGTAGCTTGTGCACCTGATGCAGTTGTAGCTGGTGCAGCTGATTCAGTTATTGCCTGATCGCCTGATTCAGCTGTGGCCTGTGCACCTGACTCACTTGTAGCCTGTGAAGGTGGTACACCTGTAGTCTGCGGCTCAACTCCAACTGTAGCCTGTGACATGATCAGATTGTCAGCCTCTGTCAGGGACTCACGTGTAGTAGGTGCTACAATCAGAGGTGAAGTTAGCAGTCCTGCTGTTTTTGTCTTTATCGATGGCAACGTTGTTCTCTGAAACACTTTCCCAGAAACACTACAAGAGTAGGCTATAACCTATGAGCTTAAACTATTCGGAAAATCACAGATTAACAACACAGCATAACAAAGCAGACCAGAGCACAAAATAAACAACCATACCATAGCACAACACAGCATACCGTAGCATGACAAAATATACTGTAATATAACATAACATAGCGTAACACAACATAACATAGCACAACATAACATAATATAACACGGGTCGAGAGCGCCGCTGATTTTAGTGGCGCTATATAAATGTTCAATTACAATTACAATTACAAGATAACATAGCGATTACAGAACAGAACAGCACATAACACGTAATAACAATACAATATAGCATGTTGTAACAAAGCATGGATGCTAAATGAATGATTCATTACACATAGTAATTGCAATTGTAGCTTCAAATTCATATAGCGCCACTTCAAGAGACTTTCGCCAGAGACGCTCCAGACATAACACAGTGAAACCACGATCGAACAGAATAGTCTTCAAGCTTTTGCGGGAAAGAGGCTGAGAGGGGCTGAGGAGCTCAGGTCTCACTTTTTAGGCAATTTATTCGAAGGATGGGCCGACCAGATAGTCCCGGCGCCGCCGCCATCCGCCAACGCTAAGCCCTCGAGTCGAAACCAGTCGCTAAGCTATCGACTGCTAGGGACTTTGTTCACGCAATATTTTGCTTGATTAATCGCGGTTTCCAAGTTTCGATTTGACGAAGATATCAGCAGCAGGATATGAGCAACACTTACAATACAATACAATATTCGTTTGTTGAGGAAATCAAGCTGACATGCCGCAACTTGGTAGGCTATATTATAAAAGAATGAGTTTGCTCTATTAGTAAGAGTTCTTATGGAGAATACGGGGGATATGGTTGTTGTCTTTTTTGGTAAAGTGAATTTATTCATTCTATTACGAAGATGGTGTTGATGATTAGGAAGAGGGGAAATTAGCAGGGTGAGAATTGTCGGGGTTGGGGTTCAACCCCCTAGTCTTTCTTAGGACCCCCACAGTTAAGTCTTCATTGCACACCCCAGGTGGTTTTAGCATTATTTGATTCTGAATCTCTAACAATAGCTATGTTTGGTATGGAGCAGTTGTAGTATGATGCTGACAATTGGGCATCATACCTGAACGAACCAACCGAGGGAAAGTTACCCGGAATCTGGATGTAAGAGATGACTTGGTTTCAGTTTGTCGTAGTTGTCGCGTTGGTTATATTGGTTCCTTTGTTGTCTGTCCAGGTTATAACCGGTGTCTCAATCTCTAAGTAGCTGAAGGTACACATCAGTCTCACACCCTGCCTAAGGTACATCTCACTGGTTGACAGGTTGCTGGAACAGACGATGGCAGTCGTCGCAGCGATTAATGACACTGAGGGATTTGGTGGCATTGTTGTCTCTGAGGCAGAGGAGAAACCTGAAGCTACTGTAGCCTGTGAAACTGATTGAGTTGTAACCTGTGCATCTGAGATAACGTTGATAACGTTGTAGACTGTGCACCTGATTCAGTTGTACCCTGTGCACCTGATTCTGTTGTAGACTGATCACATGATTCAGTTTTAGCCTGTGCACCTGATTCTTTTGTACCCTGTGGAGCTGTTACCCCTGTAGTTTGTGGTTCAGATCCAACTGTAGCCTGTGACATGAACGCATTGCCAGCCTCTATCAGGAACTCAGATGTAGTTGGTGCTAGAAATAGAGTTGTACTTGGCAGTTCCACTGCTCCTGTCTTTAACGCTGACATCGTTGTTCTCTCAAGCACCTCTCTCTCTCTCTCTCTCTCTCTCTCTCTCTCTCTCTCTCTCTCTCTCTCTCTCTCTCTCTCTCTCTCTCTCTCTCTCTCTCTTTCTCTCACACTCTCACACACACACAAAATATCACCTATGAGCTAAACTATTCGGATAGTCACAGATTAACAACACAGCGTAAAGAAGCATACCACAGCACAACTTAAAGTGATATGACATAGCACAACACAACATAACATAACATAATACAACACAAGATAACATAACGAAACTTAACTTAACACCACATGGCAAAACAGAACAGCACATAACACGTAATAACAATTAGGGCTGTACCGAATAGGTGATTATCACTATTCGGCCGAATACGAATAATTGGTCCAACTATTCGGCCGAATACGAATGCGAATAGTGTACAAAATAGGTCTACCGACAACATTCCAAATCTCAAATGTTAGCAAAAGTTTCAGTTCAATAAATTTAATACATAAACTAAAAGTAAACAGTTAACTACAAGTAATTTTTGCATCCTTCTGCCAGTCTGTGTAAACTAGGAATGGAACTAATTTAACAAAACTTAGAAATTGTCACTTACTTAACTTTCACTCCACTAGCTATAGCAGCCGCATATGCAGAAACAGATGTCACGTGACCACTATTCATATTCGGTCCGACCGCTACTATTCGGCCGAATACCGAATAGCTATTTGGCCCACTATTCGGCCCCGAAGCGAATACGAAGCGAATATTCGGTACAGCCCTAATAACAATACAATATAACATGTCGTAACAAAACATGGATGCTAAATGATTCATTACACATAGTAATTGCAATGGTAGCTTCAAATTCATATAGCGCCACTTCAAGAGACAATCGTCAGAGACGCTCCAGACATAACACAGTGAAACCACGTTCGATCGAACAGAATAGTCTTCAAGCTTTTGCGGAAAAGAGACTGAGAGGGGCTGAGGAGTTCATGTCTCACGTTTTAGGCAATAGGCAGAATGGGACGATCAGAGCAAATCTTAAGACATACAAGGTATGTCAGTGCAAACTAGCCTGGTAGATTCAACGCGTTTCACGGTTAAAACATTAAAATATAAATAACTCAAAACCCAGATATTTTGTAAGTCCATGGTAGAGCTTGTTGTCCTCTACGAGATCATTCATCGCTATTTTATGTATACGATGCGTGAGTTATTTTCTCACCTTTTATGTAGACAATGTGTCCATCTATCTCTACTACCACAATTACTTTGCGTTGATTAAGACTGTTAGCAATTCATAAATAACTTACCGCAAACTGGATAGTTATGCTGGCCTGGAAACTGTTAGAAACAGATCAAAATAACATGACCAATATTATTCAGTTTATGTAAGCATCTGAGCATTTATAAAGCGCCTCTTCAAAACCTAGTGAAACCAGAAACAAATGAAACCAGTAAAACTGTAAGCTGCTCAAGGATCCTTCTTATCCTAGCCTATAATCACTGTTGAGGAGTATTGAACACCCAAAAACGCATTGCGAGGGGGGTTAAAGATTGATGGGGGATCGCACGGATATGGTTAGCTACAAATTTTATTAGCAACAGCAACATTAGCAGTAACAGTAGGTAATGCAAATCCGGGTTTATGAGTACCCGGATACCCGGTTACCAGGGATATTCCGGGGTTAACCACGATTGAAACCCGGGTTTCAACAATGAAATTGTTTTCATTACTATGTTATTATATTATAATATAGGGTCTAGCCTAACTCGAATCAGTGTTTTACTATACAATGTACATTGTCGCCTAACTCGCATGCAAATCAGTAATATACTACAAACACAGCCAAACTCGAAAGATTAACAACAGCGGAGGCCGACAGACAAAACAACTATGCTTGAGCGTAATACAAACTTTGAGCACCACATAAGCCACAACAGCTTCCACCCTAGACGAAGACAGGTTCCGCTAGTAAGACTAGACGGAGGCAATGTCCCCTTCGTGATAAGTTGGCCACGCACGTGTAGTCTTGACCTCTGTATCGAACGCAAGTATAGGACCCCCACAGCGAAAGCAAGGGACCTGCCAAAGCTCGTCTATTCAATCGTGAACTGTGGTTGAAACCCGGGTTTGACGTGTCTGAAAACGCCATTTTCATCGTCGCTCCAGGCAACAGATAAACCTTTTAGGATGGCTTAATAAAATTAATGACAAATAAATAAATGATCTTATGTCGATTCATTAACTAAAAAGAGATAAAATTTTATGAGCTTTCTTGCAAATGTTGCAACGCAAACACGTGTCTTAACTTTAAGATGCAGTTAAAGTGACTTACCAAAGGTTCGTATCCAACACAGTTTTCAATTGCAGCAAATGATGACGGTAGGAAATTGTAAAGCTGACATATCGACTGCGTTTCAATGTAGTTAAACTGCAGACAATGCGGATTAGTTACGCATTGGATTCCGCAACTAACTAAGCTGAATGCAAACATTTCTTCGGTGGGAACATCAGTGGCACAACGTGGTTCTCCACCACAGGTGAAGGAAGCCACGAAATAGCTTGATACAGCTGCAGACGTCTCTCCATTTCGACAGAATGACAGCAATAAAAACATAAATAAATAGTACAGCATCATTCTAAGTTAATACTATAATTATGCTGATTATATAATCTATAATCTAAACTTCTGTAACTTCGTTTGTAGTTTAACAGTGCTAATGGTCGTTGCAGTTGTACAACTAAAGATTTTTAGGAAAACGTTGCAACATTTATAGAAGCGCAACTCAACGATTCAGAGGCGCTACCGACCCAGTCAGGGAAGATATTGATCGAGTAATGAAACTGGATTGCCATACAATATGAACTACAGCGTGCGTAAAAGGGACGTAACATCATGGCCAATCTAATTAAATAAACACACTGAAATCTATTTATCAGAAAAACGAGTTTAGCTGATGCTTCAGCCCTCGATCGATGACTATGAAATGCCTTACATATACTGGCATGATGAATTAATGAATTATTGTGTCATAGCCACCATAATGAGTAGCACGGTAAATGGGTGACCTAATGCCTGATATTCCACTGGGTGACACTTTAAGTAAACAAATAGTAGCCTAATCTTTCCTTATCTTGCTAATTAATATTATAAATTAAGTGAAAGTTCCGTCTATGCATAAAAGACATATTTGTATGCAATAGGTTGAGGCAGACTGTCTTCTTTCTTACATTTCTGTATTATTCAAGTTTCATGTTTTACAGTGTTGTATTGATGGATATGACAATAAACTTAAGTTTTATTCCATAAAAAATTTACATATGACAAGACGAACTTTACAAACCATGTTACAGTAGAGAAGTAAATTTGATTGCAAACTCTTCTGTGGTATTCAGTGCAGTTAAGTCGTAGAGTTGTGGGGCGTAGTGGCTCAGTGTTAAGTTCTGTTTCTTATATATATATATATATATATATATATATATATACATATATATATATATATATATATATATATATATATATATATACATATATATATATATATAGGCTTACCTACCAGCCGTCGATATGTACACTGCAACATTTGTATGCAGATGATCTTTTCGTAGTCGGGTCAATAAACGAAAAACCCACCTAACCCCCAAAAAATTGATAGAAAAGGTTTCTCAGCTGATTTTATTACCATTTGTCACGCTAATTAATATAGTGAAATTCTACTCTATTCTGACCATTCGAAAAGGGTCAGTTTCAAGATGGCGTCCAAGATGGCTGCCGGGAGCTAAAATTGTCTGTATCAAGCACTATTCACCTCGAAATGTGCTTTTGGTGTCTAACTGTAGGTTTTATTGCTTAGCGTTCAGTTAAAATAACTTTAATCACTTAATATAAGCTTATCATTTCAGTATGGCGTCCAAGATGGCTGCCGGGGCTAAAACTGTCTATGTCTCAAGCATTATTCAACCTAGAAAATTGGTGTTGGGCATTAGCTGCGACCCATGTGAGTTCTAAGTGGGTTCCATATTAGAATATTTTGTGCTATATATAGACTCCATGTAGGCATGCTGGCAGGGTACTGGAGTGCGTCGTACCAAGAGCAGCATGACTTCGACACTGGTTCAAATCAGCTTGACCATACCTTACCTTTCCATAACTTAATACGAGCTCAGTCCTTTCTCTCCTGCCTTCTTTGAAGCAAGAAATATCCTTAGAATAGTCGAAAAGCCACACTACAATTATTTATCCTTATAATTTGTACATACTACATACATATACATTATACACAGCTAATCTGCTTCAGAACAAATAAAAGTAATCAAAGTCTGAAGTCGAACATATGCTACAGATTTCTAAATAATAATATGGAACCCACAATAGAGCTCACATGGGTCACAACTAATGCCCATGCAAGCAGGGTCAAGTATCTATTGCTAGCGAGCAAAACCAAAATGATGGATATGACGCATTCAGTTTTGAACGACCTTGCTAGCTGACGTTGATGTTTAATTTATCTTTGAAATCAATAAATTTTTCGTTCCCTAACCATATATAAAGTATTTCCAGACTTTAAGTTTCAGCGTCATTTTACAACCGTTCTCCTTTATGGGGACGACCAATAATACCAACGCTGCTTTAGTTTTTAATAACAATTTCCTTTTATTCATCACTTTTGTTTTTGTGATAGAACAACTTACTCCATTTAAACGTTGACTGCGTTACTCGCTGCATCAACTTTACGATGATGCATTTCTTCGTGGTTGAGACGTTAGAACTTAATTGAGCATCGGCACCGAAGCCGAAATTCTAGACTGGTTCGTAATAACACACAAAAGCAGATAGAAGAATTGTAACGACAGTTCTTTGATGGCGTTTTAATGCAAACAGTTTCTCAGATCAATGCAGACATGAAATTCAGAAACTAAGCTAACAATGCGATAATTCAAACAATGGGAACAATTAGACAATCTTTTCTTTCTCGCTTTCTGACCTGCAAAATTAGTACTATTACATACATACATACATACATACATACATACATACATACATACATACATACATACATACATACATACATACATACATACATACATACATACATACATACATACATACATACATACATTAGGGTGGTCCAACCTACCATGTAAAAAAAAGAAATTTCAAATATCAACTTGGGTCATAGATGCCCTTGTTTCTATATACCAGAGGGGCTTACAGGCCAAAAATGAAACGGATATTTAGAGGTGGCTCAAAACTGAACATTTTTACTGACATTATGAAAATAACTAAAGTTTCTAAAAAAAATTATTATTTGCTTACTTTTTTAATTTTAACATTTCATTTAGGTTGGTTTTTAGTTGTTTTCACTTCTGTTATGTTTTCACTTCCTTTTATGTGTTTGATATTTGAAAAATTACAATTTAATTTTATAAATTAAAATTTTTAATAATATTAATTAGTTATGCTATCCAGCGTTTTTGCTTCCACAGCCTTCGGAACTACCAGTGGACCAGATGTAGGCTTATTCAAACGATTTCAAAAAGAATGACCAAAGTTTGACAAAACCAAGTATTACACTGCTGACGAAACACTCTTCAGTTGGTCCATGATGCGTCTCCATAATGAGGTGGTTACAAGGTACCAAGCTGCTGTGAAAAGCCAGCACCAACGTGAAGATTATGGCGAGCTTCTGCAATTGTGTATCATCTTCCTTGTATTGGTAGGTGTTCGAAAGAAGAAGTGTGATTTCGAGCTCCTGGGGCAATGCACCATGTAAGTTGGATGGCCTAAGGCATCTATTCTCTCAAAATCCTTGTTTTCAAGAATCAAATGACTCTTGACACAAGGGGGAGAAGCTTTAACAGATGTCAGCTTTTTTGTCTCCCTTGTCTATGGAAGATTTTGGCATGCAGTTTTCCTGGCAGAGATAGCTCCATACAATGACTTGAAACTGTTGAACTTGTTAGACGTCTTTACCCGCAACAATATTGTGAAAAATGCAGCCTTAAACAGCTTTCAGGAGACACCTCTGGTATATTCCAAGCATTTAATTGGCCTGGCCTTTTTTGACCACCGCGTTAAAGTTAATACAAGGGCCACCATGGTCAAGAATCTCAAACGTGCTGAAAAGCAGATACCATCAAAGAGGATTGACAGTAAAGCATTCAACTTGGGAAATCCACTAGAATCATTATATAACAAGCCGAACATCTTGGCTCTTTGACCTACTCATTGACAGTTGGGCAGAAAAGGCCCAGACTTTCCTCTCGACACTGCCAGACTTTTGACAGTTGGGTTTATCTCAATTTATCTCCAATTTATCCAATTTATCTCCAATTGACAGAAAAGCCAGGCAGATGAAAGCAGTAAATGACTGTACAGAGAGAGGTATTTCTTTGATCTAGATGTTCAACTTTTCTATAACAAAAGACGAGAATAAAAAACAATACCTTCTTCAAGTTTGTCAGCGCTCATCGGAAGGCCATTCCAGAGCCATCAAAGTCTCTCTTGAAGAATATCTCAAAAAGACTTATTTTTAATGTTGTTCTTATTAACTATAAACTTACTACTACTTAACTATAAACTTACAAAACAGTAAACACCAAACAGTGACTTTATTTTTGTTTTTATTTTATTTTGAAACATTTTTTGTTCAAAAATTTGAATATACAAAATCTGAGGAAATTTCTTAGTAACAACATTTATCGTTCAAAATTGAGCCACCCCTAAATATTCTTCTAGAGACACAAAAATTGGTCCAAATATTCCTTAAACTGAATAGAACAAGAACAAATGTGACCCAAATTAATTTTCTAAATTTTACTTTTTTGGACCAGTCTAACATACATACATACATACGTACATAAATACACACATGCATACATACATACATACATACATACATACATACATATGTACATACATACATACGTACATACACATTACAAAGTGAAATTTTTCAGCTAGAACGGACCACAGGATGCAGCTTCATGTCAAGTTTCGAGTCAACTGGGTGGAAGATGAGCTCTGGTGCTCCGCAGATTGAGGTGAAGTTGTCGCTCATCTGCACATGAATTCGAACGTTTATGCGTGCAATTAGCATTAGTAGTAGTAGTAGTAGTAGTAGTAGTAGTAGTAGTAGTAGTAGTAGTAGTAGTAGTAGTAGTAGTAGTAGTAGTAGTAGTAGTAGTAGTAGTAGTAGTAGTAGTAGTAGTAGTAGTAGTAGTAGTAGTAGTAGTAAAAGTAGTTGTAGTAGTAATAATAATAATAATAATAATAATAGTAGTAGTAGTAGTAGTAGAGTAGTAGTAGTAGTAGTAGTTGTAGTAGTAGTAGTAGTAGTAGTAGTAGTAGTAGTAGTAGTAGTAGTAGTAGTAGTAGTAGTAGTAGTAGTAGTAGTAGTAGTAGTAGTAGTAGTAGTAGTAGTAGTAGTAGTAGTAGTAGTAGTAGTAGTAGTAGTAGTAGTAGTAGTAGTAGTAGTAGTAGTACTAATTAAATATAATGTTAATCAGTAAACCTTACGGACGTATTACATGCACCTGTTAAGCTATGTCTCGAGTGCTTTCTACGGTTTTATCCAAGGCCCATATAGGGGCCCACTGCCATCTTCAATGTAATTTATAAAGTTAATAAGTCAATAGTCTTCGGAGTTCTCAATTTTACTCGGACGGTTTGTAATGTAACATGACAAGCAGCAGTACATCTATAGGTAAGAGGTGGCGAACCTTTCTAAGGGTGCGTGCCAGAAGTCGCGTTAAATCATTTTAAAAGCTACCCTTGCGTGCCCCTCGGAATTTTGCGCAGTATAATATTATTATTTTTTCCCATTTGCGTTTGACTTGACAAAGCTTAAAAACTGAAATAAGACACTATTTCAAAGACGCTTTTAGAAAGGTGCTAGAATAAAATCCATCATAAAAGAATATGTGGATTCCTAGAGTCATTGTGTATTTAGAAGTTTGAAATGTTGGGACGCTCTGAATTTCTTAATTACCCGTGCCCAAATTATTTTCACAGCGGCAGGCGTGCCATGGGTTCGCCACCTCTGATCTTAGACTAGGTGTTCTGCTATCCCGATTCCTCCTCCTCTGTCTACCCCCTCGCCGTCCAAACCCTAAACACCACCGTCTTACTGTCTTCCTGACTGACTCCTTTGGATCTTGACCTGGAACCGATTCGACCCCCCCCGCCTATCGAGTTTAATTTGTCTAAGCGCCTGTGAATAAGCTGGTTCCCGCGACTTCGCTTTTTTGGGCGCTGTAGAAATCCGGAGATTACGATTACGATTACGAATATGAGGATATGTCATCACGCGACCAACTGCGCTGAAAGACCGTTCGCTATTATTCTGGGATGGTGGTAGGCCCTATTGAAGTGAAACGAGGCGTCGCTTACATGGTGTTCATGCGTCGTTTTTCAATTGTTAGTTATACGGTACGCTTTTGAATATGATCTATGTTGTTTCAGTCAGATTGAAAATTTATAGAAAAACATGTATCGACGTGTCCTGTAGTCGATTCGTACTCGTGATTGCATGATCGTTAAGCAAATACGACAACACAGTTGGGAAAACACAAAACTCTATTATCATCACAATACCCTGTAACTATAGTTATTGTCATTATATTAATATCCTACAATCATAGCAGTGTTTAATCTAGACGTCGTTGGGGGGGAATGTCCCCCCAGGATTGATGTCTCCCCCTAAAGGCCAGCAATATTACAATGTAGAGACCTTTCGGGGAGGAAAAATACCCCCACGATACATGTGGATACATGGTTCCCCCAGAGAGATGAATTCCTAAAAAAGGTCATCAACCTTTTTGAGAGAGTAATTGCTGTAAAAAATCGGACGAAGGACTAAAAAAAGGTCATCAACTTTTTTTGAAGATGAAATTAGGAAAAGTCCGAAACTTTTTCAAGATGGCTGAAAAAGTCTTGTGTCAATTCTTTGCTCCCCCCAGAAACCTTGTTTCTCCTCCCAGAAGAGGGGGACTAGATTAAACACTGAATCATAGTCGTTGTCATAGGCACTGTTGGACTCATTGTAATGCATATCAATACATTTGTCGTCGGATTTGTACGTGGTGACTGTGGTTTACTATTGCACCATGGCAACATGGATTTTAAGGTTGATTATATTTATGAATTAAAGGAAGTTATTTCGTATTAGACCAAACGCAGAGCAGTCGATTTTGGCAAAATTCTGAACTATGATTTTCGACAGTCACATAAATTTAGTTCAAAACAGAATTGCCTTGTAATATTTTTTTTATCTCTAGCACAAACTTTAGCACACTGATAAAAGACCTTCACGAACTTGATCACATGAAGTTTACATGTTCTTAACTGATCATGAAAATGCGATTTTGCTGTAACTGATTTTCGGTCAAAGGCTACCATTTAATTCACGCCAAAGTAAATTGTCATAATGTTTCTATCTGTATGTGCCAAATTGTGGGGGGGGGATCTCGCTGGTGAAATAAACGACCGAACGAACGAACGAATAAATGAATGAATGAATGAATGAATGAATGTCACAATTCGATGTAAGCGATTTGTGTCTCTGTATGTCTTATATGGAGTTCATTTATTCATAGTATGTATATATCAGGGGTGGCGAACCTTTTTAAAGGTGCGTGCCAAAATGCTGCTAAATCATTTTACAAAATACCGTCGCGTGCCCCTCGGAATTTAGCACAGTAGGGCCCTATATAATTATTTTTCTCATATAGGCTAATCCTAGGTTTTAGTTAACAAAACGTAACAAAAAATGAATTAAAGACGTTATTTCAAAGATCGTTTTTGAATGGTGTTAAAAGAGAGACCTTAAAAAAGAAAATGTGGATTCCGCCATGGACTGTGTATTTCTAGGTTTGAAATTTTGGGGGACACTCTGAATTCCGCGTGCCCAAAAAATTTCAATGCGTGCCACTTTGGGCACGCGTGCCATAGGTTCGCCACCCCTGGTATATATGTATGTATGCGTTTATACATGCATGCATGCATGCATGCATGCATGCATGAATATTAGAATATATACACGTTAGGTGAGGTATGCATGCTATTTTCAGCTCAAAGATTTCTTAACAGCCAGGTCGAATTATCATGCCAATTCACGTGTAAACTCCATAGCCGAAATTATATCTTGATACCTGAGCGTTCAGGACTTGCGCAAGGCGACCGAAATTAGGAGCCAGAGGTCTTCCTCGTTTGGGCCAAAATTTTGATGTCACGGTATTTGTTCTTCGTGTTTTCGATGTTCCTCTTATAGGAATTAATTATTATGTTAAATTATTGTGTCATTTTGCGTGTTCGTTTGCAAAATTGACTGAAATTTGGTTAATTTCCAGTATTGAAGATTACTTCGGTTATTCGAGGAGAGGTTCTCATTATGTTGTTCAATTTCCATACACAAAGGAATTCTCTCAATTTGGGAAAGAGCACGGATTCCAATTTGCAAAACTGGTCGTAACGTCGCTTCATTAAGCAGATGAATGGAGAAACCTACTCCATGCTCAGGCCCAGTGGCGGTGCCAGACAATTTTTGTAACCAGAGCAAAGCCGGGGCAGTCATACAAGTAAAAGAGGGAATTTTAGACCGAACAAATTCTGGGCAGGGCAAAGAATCTGGCGGGGCAACGACCAGGGCAGAGGCTTTTTTACCAGGGCGTTTGCCCTTGCTCGCCCTGGTGTAGCGCCGCCTCTGCTCAGACCTACTTTTAGAGTTTGCTGGGTGTTGTGTGGCCTCCAATACAGCGATCAACTTAGCATCATAAATGCACATGCATTAAATAAATACCAATGGGTCTCTTTTGTTTTAGTTGTGGAGATGATTAAATAATTCCAATTTCAACACCACCTGATAGTATAAAATTAACGGCTAATCAATGATGCAGTGTTCAGTTATGGGCAGGCAACAGTCATTGTAGCATTGGACAACGGTCTAGGGGATGGTTGATCAGGCCCGCATTAAGGGGGGTGTTAAGGGTGCTGCAGCACCCGTTCCCGCAGTTTTGAGAGGCCCGCATTTTCGGAAGTACATTAAAAACTTTTATTATACTTGTAATTGGGCCCGTGCTGATGGCTATATAGGCCCCTACTAGGTAATCACAGCACCCGGGTCCGCACTAGCCTTAATGCGGTCATGTGGTTGATCCTCATTTATTTAAACCGCTAAAACACAACAGCTGCTGAGTTGATATTAGTCATTGACTTGTTCTGTGTGCAAATATGAGAATAATAGAGACAATGAAGTGGGCTCCAAGGCAACGGTTACTAGGGACTCTGCAACACCTTCAAACATCGCCAGTCGGTAGAACACAGACTATAGTAGAGGGCTTTGTAGAATGATTGGCTAACAGAAGTTTAGCAATTTCTCTATGATACGGGAGGGGGGATAGATGAATGGTAACACTCGTGGCCAGGAGCACATTAGATCACGGTTCGATACCCGTAACCCATCTCTAGAGCGGACGCCTTTGCGTGGTTGTCAAAACGTGTATTTAATTAAGATCTTGATTGCAATAATCTTGTTTCAATGTAATTTTACTGTGTATTTGTCCGTTTAAATTAATAAAGATTATTATTATTATTATTTATGTTATTATTATTATTATTTTTATTTTTATTCAAACACCCATATTCGGTTCTACTTGGCAGTTGCAGGTACTACCTGGAATAAGGTAAGATATTAGCAAATATGAGTGAGTGAATAAGTGAGGTATTGTCGTGATAAGTTCTTAAATTACAATATATTTTGGCATATGACAGCATAGACAGGGAAAGGACAAATTACATAAATAGACTTGTCCTGAACCAATAGGCCAGTCTCTGATAGAGTTTTAAATATTAATTGTTACTTCAAATTCATAAACATACCATGTATAGTCTATTAGCACGGGACACATTAATTAAAATATTAATATTCCTTATCTTGCTAAGTAGATATAATATTATGACTTGCTTGTAAGTGTGGTTCCGAAGAGTACATCCCTTCTGTGCTCAGTGCATGGAGAACTTCGTCTCCTGCCTTTGCTCCTCTTCTTCTTCGCTACGAAGTCAAATAACTCAGAATATGGCGTCAACTGTCAACTTCCAATGACAATCTAGGTATCTGCGGGAGCTCACCAGTGCAGTGTTTCCTAGTTATCTGAAATCAAATTGATCAACTTTTGCTCTAATTGACTTTTACATTATTTAGGCTGGCGCTTGCAGCACCGTTTTCAGATTCCTCCATGAGGAATTTTTATGCTACGTCTAGAATCAGGTGGGTGAAGGATGAGCTCTGTGGCCTGCAGGGAGCGCAGCTGTCGCTTTCCGGCAAATCAATGTGAAGTTTTATGCTTGAACTGCTGCGATATGAACGGCCATGCAACTATTTAGTTCTCCATAGCTACCCTGAAGCTGCGTCAGGAATCGTCTTAGTTTAAATCGATATTTTCTGTATATTATAAGAGAAACAACGAGCATCGGTCTAATTTTACATAAAGCACGCACTTTATCATTACAATAACCCTGCCATCATACCAGAAGGGGCCCGTAGGCTAATAGACCAATATATCTATATGGGACCAATGTAGGGCCATATGGGCTCCAACAGTTGTTCATTGGCATGCCGGTAGTGAGAGTAGGCATGAATGACCGTTAAAATGCAAAAACTGCTTATCTATCAGAACATATTGCATTTTGCTGTACTATAGTTTATTGCATATGTCAACACATAATTATATAGTGCTTTAAAAACAGCAACGCTTTGAGTGGCGTTTCCGGCATGAGAGCTTCGGCAAAGCAGGTAAGCGAATTAACAGTCCTGCTCATACATCCACATCAACTTGAATTGTACAATTCGAAATCAGGTGGATAAAATGCTAATTAGTAAGCTAATTTCAATGCAGGGCCCAGCAATACAGAAAGCCCGGCTCTCGTCAACCTATCAGACCACTCGTAGGACTAGTCTATCTGAAACAGGTAATGGGTAGGCCAAAGGTCTTACAGACTGATGGAGAACCGGAACCATTGTGACAGATGGCAGTCTTACAGTATTATTCGAATTCAGGTGGAGAAATAAACTGCGAGTTCGTATTGGTTCAAAAATTCGTTGCAAATGCGTTGTACGTGTAGCATGTTCAGAAGCGGTTTGTACGATTGATCTGACGCTTCTGAACAAAATGTTGACTTAGGATAACGATGATCGGAGACACATAGATGGGCATCCAGATATTAGCAAACCTCATTATACATGCTCAACAATGAAACACTGTATTCAGTAACAAACTGCCATGGTTCAAAAGTAATTAACAAACATCATTATACATGTAGATGTTCAACATTAAAACAATGTATTCACTGACAACTGACGCAAAAGTAATTGTCGTCAAATTCACATACTGAACATACAGACACTAACAAAGCCGCTCAGGATTACCTACCAGCGGTCTCAGTTTACATTAGCAACATTTTTACGCGGGTTACATTGGCGTTGTTTTAGAACTATAAATCTAATAACAGTGGCGTTTCTGGTGAGTGCTGGGTGCGGGCCGCACCGGTTCTAGGACAAAAATAATGGTAGCGGACAAAATGGTACGGACAAAATGGTATGGACCATGATAGTTCGAGAATTCGTGACTTTCGGTTTTAAAATTCGTAAAAATTCGCGAATTTTTAGTCTATTTTAAAATTCGTAAAACTTCGTAAAAATTCGTTGGTGCATTGTTGGGCCTGTCTTACATTGACAGTGGCGTTTTGCAAAAACAGCGTAAGCAACAACAAGAAATGTCATGATGTAATGATTTGTTGTGTTAAGTTTCTGCTTAGAATTTAATGTAAAATTCAATATAAAAGTTTATTATGTAACGAGTTAATTTAGTTAAAATCTAATTTCTTTAAGATGAAAGAACATGGACCGGAGTGGAAGTATGTAGTAATTTTGGAGGAGAAGGAAATGGTCCAAAAAAACAGAGTTATTTTTGTGACAAGGAATTTGTTGGTTGTTCTGCCCGAATTCGGGAGCATTTGTATGGCAAAAATACAGAAACCAGAGTCGAGTGGGAACAGTGGTATATGTTCCTGACTCAGAATCAGAGGACGATTAAGTAGAAGACACAGCTCGGTGAACGTTGCCAACCCTTTTTAACCATGGTTGCAGGCTGTGTTAGTCACAGTGGCTGACTGGTCACACTGGAGCTGGGGCACTGGTGGTTTTTCATTCTGCTAACTGACACTCACAGTCACACACCCAACTATGATAGCAGTCGAAGTTCAAGACTCCAAGTAGAACAGTAACTGAATATCAGTACTATTGTGTTGCTAGTCAGCTATCTTTTACGGTTCATTGATTGATTGCCTGTGACATTGACATTTATACTTGCTTAAAAAGTTGAAAAGTAAACAAATAATAAAATTCGTTGCCACGGCAAAACTTCTATTATTTTATTATTTCACGAATTTTAACGAATTTTCAAACTGAAGTTTTAAAATTCGTTAAAATTCGTGAATTTTTAAAATTCGTAAAATTCGTAAAATGCGAATTCTCGAACTATGGTATGGACAAATGTTTACTTGACAGAGCCTAACAAAAAACTGAAAAAAGACACTATTTCAAATATGCGTTTAGAAAATTGTTAGAATAAAATCCACAATAAAAGAAAATGTGGATTCCTAGAGTGATTGTGTATTTTGAAGTTTTAAATTTTGGGGACGCTCTGAATGTCTGTATTCCGCGTGCCCAACATATTTTCCCGTGTGCCACTTTGGGCACGCGTGCCATTGGATCGCCAACTCTGATATTCCAGGTGTTCTGCGTCCAGTGTTGTATAAGGATCCCTTATCACGCGACCAACTATGCTGTTCGCTATTATTCTGGGATGGTTGTAGGCCATATTGAAATGACAACGATGTTAGTCACAGTGGCTGACTGGTCACACTGGACCTGGGGCACTGGTGGTTTTTCATTCTGCTGAGTGACACTCACAGTCACACACCCAACTATGATAGAAGTCGAAGTTCAAGACTCCTAGTAGAACAGTAACTGAATATCAGTACAACGATGCGTCGCTTACAAGTTGTTTATGAGTCGTATTGCAATTGTTAGTTAAATTCTATTTGAATATGATCTATGTTGTTTTCTGTCGGATTGAAAATGTATAGAAAATCATGTATCAACGTGTACTGTAGTCGATTCGTCTACATGACTACAGAAGCGTTAATCAAACAAGACGAACAAACGGTGGGAAGTCACTAAGCTCTGCTGTCATCAAATACGCTATAGTTATAGTTTTGGTCACACATATACCTATAGTTATTGTCATAGGCGTTACTAGACTGATAGTAAGTCAAATCAATGCAGTTGTTGTCGAGTTGTTACATGGTGACGGTGATTGACTGTGGCGCCATGGCTACATGGATTTTGAAGGTGATTATATTTATACATTAAAAAGGAAGGGTATTAGACCAAATGCATAGTAGGGCCTATATAATTATCATAGTTGTTAAAACCGTGTTTTTGGTTTTTTATTTTTTCCAAAAATCTCGTTTTTTGGTTTTTTATTTTCTAATCGTATTTTCCGTCTTTTATTTAATATGTAACTTTATTTATTTATTTATTTAGTGTCTGTTAATTTTTTTCATTTTCTGTTTAATTTTTTTGTCTGATGTCCCTTACGTCGTCTCGATACTTACAAGGATTCAGTAATTTACGTCACTCTTTGAGAAATAAATACTTTATGAAAATTAATAGCACAGTACAAGAAATAAAATTAAATAAAGTTATTTCTAAGTTATCTAAAATGCCAAAAGAAAAGGGTGCGGAATGGATTCACGTTACTTTGATAAACGAGACAGACAAAAACTCAGCATTGGCTAAATTGAAATACATTTACTGTGAGAAAGTTTACACAATACAATCTATGCCTACAAAGTTTTAGTTCTAATTGTGTTAGTTTAGTCAGCATGGACTTTTGTGGACTTATGTTTAAAATTTAAATGTGGAAAGATTTCAATATTTTTAATTTCTCATTTTTTTTATTAAATCACAGTTATGAAAAATAAAATAATTGTTGTAGATTGATGTTACTTAGTGTTTACTAATAAAGTTGTGTTATTTGCTGATTAAATTCTGTAAACAAGGTTTTTAATTTTAAATTGCACATGGCCTACAAGATGCGAGAAAGTCACATTATTTTCTTCTTTGGTTTTTTTCCCGGTTTTTCCGTTTAAATTTTTTTAAGCGACGTTTTTTTCGTTTTTTTTTAGTTTCTGCTGCTACTACTTCCACTACTACTGCTAATAATGATAATAATGTTATCCATTATAATTATAAATAATAATAAATATAATAATATTAAATATAATAATAATAATAATAATACTAATAATAATAATAATAATAGTAATAATAATAATAATAATAATAATAATAATAATAATAATAATAATAATAATAATAATAATAAATTGCACATGGCACGTGGGGAGGTCGCTTGATGAAACTATGACGAACCACTGCGATATGTTCCGGCGTGCCTTGGAAAGACTCCACTTGTTGCCATCACAGAATGCCTTGATCTTGCTCCGTTCATCATTTGGTGCTTCGAGGCTGAGCTATCTCCTCCGATGTTCTCCTTGTTTCGACCATCCGGCCCTAGGGACATTGGACGGACTGATGAGGTCGGGCCTTGAGACAATTGTCAACTGTTCTCTTAATGACATCCAATGGCTGCAGGCCGCGCTTCCAAGCAGAGATGGGGGTCTTGGTATTCGTAGAGTCGTTTCGCTGGCTTCTTCAGCTTATTTGGCATCAGCCGCATCGACTCTCGAGCTCCAGACCGCTATTCTCGCGGCAGTTCCAGTTGTGCCAGATCAGTATATGGCGGACTTGTTGGAGGCGCGTCGGGACACCTTGCCGGCAATCATGTGCCCCCTACCTGTCAGACAGAGCGTTTGGGACCGGCCCTTAATCGAGAGGGATAGGGCAGACATCCGCCAATGCGCCACTAGTCTGGTTGACCGGGCCAGGCTGGATGCGGCCAGCAGCCCTCATTCAGCCGACTGGCTGACCGCGCTCCCGATTGCCGCGTGTGGCCTCGTCCTGGATAATGAGGCGGTCCGGGTAGCGGTGGGCCTCCGTTTGGGTCTGGACTTGTGCAGTCCCCACAGATGCCACTGCGGCGACTTGGTTGTCCCCGAGGGCCACCACGGCTTCGTGTGTAGGAGGGCCCTTGGACGCTCTTTACGTCATCACGCCATCAATGACATCATTTGGCGCGCCCTGCTCAGAGCGGATATTCCCAGTATCAAGGAACCGGCAGGCCTCTTTAGATCGGACGGAAAAAGACCCGACGGAGCCACTTTAATACCCTGGTCAGGAGGTAAATACTTGGCGTGGGACGCCACGATTGTCCACACTTGCGCGGCATCTTACATCGCCCACTCAGCCAGTTCGGTTGGTCCAGCATCAGTGCAGGCGGCCAACCGAAAAATTGAGAAATATCGTGGCCTTCCCGCCTCGTACATATTCCAACCGGTGGCAGTCAAAACCCTGGGCCCGTTTAACCCGTCGGCCTCAGATTTCATCAGGGAACTAGGCAATCGCATCACATCCATCAGTGGCGACAGACGCGAAGCAACCTTTCTGTTCCAGCGGTTGTCCATAAACATTCAACGCTACAACCTTGTCTCTTTTAAAGGTACATTTCCTTGAAACCCTGAAGACGAGGCCTGACCCTCCAGACAATAAATCTGCTCTTAAATAATTTTTTCCAAATCCTGAGGGATCCATGATACCTCGGGTAAAAAAAAAAAAATAATAATAATAATAATAATAATAATAATAATAATAATAATAATAATAATAATAACGGATGATAATAATAATAATATTTATTATTATTTATTTGTTCAGAAACCCAAGAAACTCATAAACAGTCTAATTAAATTGTATATCTTTAGTTAACTGCCCCTAAAGTCTTTGGTTGCCCTCAGTCTTCTGATTGTTCCAATCTGAGGTGCCAAAACGGACATGGAGTTTTCAATTTGAAGGGCGACTGATATGCGCTGGAGAAGCAATCTCACGCATTTAGGCCCTATCATAATAAGCTTCATTGGTTTATACAGCGGCCATAAAAATCGCGTTTTCTCGTAGACTTACGCTATACTTTACACTGTAACCAGGGCAGGCCTGGATTAGCTATGGTTCCACTGGGTCCCGGGAACTAGGCCTACCAAACATTTCATTAATAAGGGGCCTACCATTGGCATTAGTATGCTGCCTTAAAATTGCCATTGTCTGCATTGCGAAATGTTTCGGTAGATCTCCTAAATGCCACGCCATGTCATGAGATAAATTTCACTTTAGATAAAATTCCCGGCAGTACTTATTTAAGATCTACGATGGGACATGATAGACTGACAAATTTAATACTTATGAACATTGAGCGTGAAATTGAGCAACGGCTAGATTTTTTTTATATTATTGACAGTTTTTCTATTATGAAATCACATCGTAAACAGTTTTAAATTTATAAATATCTGTGCTATAATTTAAATTTCGTCACCACTTATTGATTGAACACATAGGCGGCGATCCCGGGAGGGCGAGAGGACAAGACCCCCACCCTTAAGAGTGGGGGACACACTATAGAATTGCCCCCCGAAATTTTGAAGAAACACCAAAAAAGGTAAAAAAAATGTTGGGCGCGTGAGGACAAACAATTTTCACCTCTTTTTACCAGATCGATTCAAAAGTACTGTCCCGTATCCCCCCACCTGCCAAGCAAGGTCGCCGCCAGTGATTGAAGACATAATATAGGGGCCTAATAAACAATTTTGGAACGAGGCCTACAAAATGTTAATCCGGCCCTGAACCAGGGCGTCTATCCCCTCTAAGTCAATGGAGAAACTTCCTCTTCCCCTCTCTTCTTCCCCTTCCCCTTCGTTTTCCCCCTCAAAATGGTGGCACACACACTGACAGACCTTCCCCCTTATTTCTTGGATGGAGCATTTGCTCCAAGGTTTCTATGGTGACAGTAGACGCCTCTGACAGTAACATTTTGTCATTTAGTTGGAAATTCAGTGAATTCCTTTTAGTTGTGTTGAGTCATTTTGTTGGGCAATGTTTAACTGTGCTTTGTACTGTGAAATCATGTGGTAAGTTCGGCGCCTTGTGACCGGAGGGTTGCAGGTTCGAATCCCACTCTAGCCGCTGCGTACGGACCTTGGGCAAGTCCTTCACTCGCAATTGCTCGTGGCGCTTCGGCGTGAAAATTCCAGCACAGTATCAAATGCTGTAGTTGGGAGCGCCTCTGAGTAGTAGTTGACTTCGAGAGGCGCTATAGAAATATCCGGAATAAATAAAATATAGGCCTATACGTATAGTCGCCGAGCAATGTTGCTGCAGATGAGTAATTATTATTGAAGCATAAACTCAGAATATTGGACCTCAAGTTTTATGCATTTATTTGGGCTTTTTCTTTCTAGTCGAACGCCTTGGATGCAAGTCGAGGCGAAAATCTGTAAACAATTTCGTTTGAGATCGAAATTAAAATGTAGAGTGGTCATGGGAAATGCAGTATAAAAAAATTAAGATCACCAAGATTCGTGAACTTCCCACAGTGTTTAGCAGAGTAGGCCATAATAGTAATAATCATGTTGCAGTAGTTGTGCGTCTTATTCAGAGCATAATGGCCTGAGTAAGTATTATGTAGCAAATAGAAGTTAATTAATGAATATACGTGTGACACTTTCTTGAAATAACAACGACAAATTTATCTTCTTTCTGAACAATATTTTAATTCAGTTTATATTGATTTAATATTAAAATACAAATAAACGTCAACGGCAGGTAATGTTCATTAATTTTCTTTGACATTACATGACGCCGAGTGCAGGACACATACCCCCTTTACATATTCTCCTGGAGAAATAGTCCCTCGGACATGTTCCCACGATTTTGAGTAGGTCATATTCCACACTGACAAATTTCCCCTTCCCCGTGCAGCCGGGTGCAAACACTGACATATTATGCACACTCCCGATATAATATAACACGCAACACTACTGCTAATCAAATGTTCAGAAGCAAAATTTTCAACTTAGATCAACGTCAGTGCTTTAAGGAATTACGTTCACAATATTTAAGATAGTTTTATTTGAAGTTTCATACTTAAGATTTCCTTCGCAATAACTAATAGTTTTACATCTGTAGATGTGATTTTCTTCAATTTCAGTTCGATGTATTAAACAAACCAGTTTGCTCGATCTAATCAATCCACATACTTTTTTCTGATATGGGACATATATGTACCATATCCCTTAGAGGGTTAGAGAAATTAAGGCGAAACTTTTGCAGGTAAAGCTCTCCGAATCATACTGTCAAGGAACAAATAGCTGATTCTAACTGCAAATACCTGTCAGAAATGAGATAGCTAGTGCAAGAGTTTGAGTAGGCGTCAATAAATTAATATTAAATAGGCCTACTACGAAATTCTCATGGGAATTACAAAATTCTTATATGGGACCATATTCGCATAAGAAGCAATTAGTATCGTCACACGTGCCATCATTCCAATTACAAGATGTATCCTTTATCATTAATATGCAGAATTCGTTTCCACCATAGCAGTTTGGTTCACCGCTGATCCAGCTGGCGTAGGTGATTGGGATCATTATTCCGGAAGCAGGCTTCCACTGAAAAGGTGCGTCACAAGCTGAAACGCTCCTCTGGCCACCAATCCATACATCATTTCCATATTTACCAGAGCAGGGGTTTTCTACAACGTAACACACCACTAAAACATAACACCAATGCATTGAGAAAATGGTCAATTCAGTCTGTGCGCTTTAAGGAAATGCCTTAACGTAACCGAGTGATATAGGCCTACTCTTCAAATAAAGTAATATTGATGATGATAATAATAATAATAATAATAATAATAATAATAATAATAATAATAATAATAATAATAATAATAATAAAGTAAGGACTTTTGGAAAGTATGGGCCCACTCAATGAGCAGGCATTGGTATTCCTCAGGGAGCTCGGGCGCCGCCTTTCAACAATAACAGGAGACCCGAGAGAAACGACACACCTGTTCCAGCGCCTATCAATCTGCAACTAAAGATTTAACGCATTCGCACAAATGGGGGAGGGCTCAGCACAGTAAACCAATTAATCCACACGCCTTCTTAATCTCTAAGAGCCTGAGGGTCACACCTCGGGCGGAAAAAATAAAAATTAATAATAATAATAATAATAATATTATTATTAGTTATAATAATAATGTTAGTTATAATAATAATATTAGTTATAATAATAATAGTAATAATATAAGTAATAATAATTATTACTGTTGTTATTGTCATTATTATTATTTTTTTAAATTATTATTATTATTATTATTATTATTATTATTATTATTATTATTATTATTATTATTATTATTATTATTATTTGTAATAATAATAATAATTATTATTGTTGTTATTGTTATTACTCTTAGGCCTATTATTAGGCCCTATTATTATTATTATTATTATTATTATTATTATTATTATTATTATTATTATTATTATTATTATGATTATTATTATTATTATTATTATTATCATCATCATCATCATCGTCGTCGTCATCACTATTAATCTTATTATTATTTTGATTTGTAATAAAATAATAATAATAATAATAATAATTTCTATTATTACTATTACTACTATTGTTATTATTATTATCCGAAGTAAACATGTTTTCTCAGGATTACACAAATTGAGGAAGCACTGTTCTGGAATGGCAAGTCTTCGCAGATGGTTTTATCGTTGGAAAACGTGCTGCTAAAGCAACTGCATTGAAGCGCTGAATATGCATAGGTAAGCGCTGATAAAGAAAAGTAGTTTTCCTATTTTCCCGATATTTCAGCAATACGTTAACCACGGAGGTTGACCAGAGCAAGGCCAGCTTTTTTTAACGGGCACTGAGTTTCAAAGCACAAGGGCACAAAGAGGTAGATACGATTCTAATTGTGATCTGACATCTTTAACGCCACTCCTAGAAAAGCTATCAGTGGCGTTTCAGATCCGAACCAGTGAAACCACTGTCAAATAATACAGACTTCAGGAGCTTGCTAAACTGTGGAAGGGACAAACTGAGGAGAGCTGGATGCAGCTCTGGAGAAAGGCGATTCTAGCTGGTGGGTCCAACATTGGCAAAGCTTCTGGACTGAGCTGTAGCGGTATGTATAGGAGTGACAATCAAGAGTCCACGGGCATCCAACCGAAGAGTGCTACGATCCGGGACCGAGGTGACTGAAGAGATGCAGAAATCTCTAAGGTATGACGGAACAGAATCACTAAGATAATTACGCATATGGGTCAGGATCTTAAACTCAGTATGCTAGTAGGTTGGGAACCAGCGCAAAGTATCCCGCATAAAGGAAGCTGTTATGCCAAATCTGAGGGACACATCCAATGAGATAGGCAGGGGCATTAAGATTAGACGGACACTTTGAAAGATTAGCTAGTGAAAGTCCAGCAGAGATAGCTAGGGATAGTAAAAATTCGCTGCAAAAAAGTTCTAGTCAAGGTAGAAGTTTGTAGAAATGGGCGAAAATCATGACAAATTAACGGCATGTAATCACACCTTTATTTACTAGGGTCCGACCAAACAATAACACAAATAACGAAGAGACGGCCAAGCGTACGACGCGTACAATGAGTCAATGACAATGAGGGACAATGTCAATAACGCTAACGTCATCGAGTTCCTGTATTATTAATCTATTATTATAATTATTATTATTTTTTTATAATTATTATTATTATTATTATTATTATTATTATTATTATTATTATTATTATTATTATTAGTATTAGTATTAGTATTATTATTATTATTATTATTATTATTATTATTATTATTATTATTATTATTATTATTATTATTACTTTGTTTTAATTTATAGTAATTTGTTTCGATGTGAAGCATGTAAGTTCCGAACGTCGAGTTGCATTAATTTCACAAAAAAAATTCCAAAATTACAGCAATGCGGGGCATTTGGGGAAATTCACGGCAAATGCCGAAAATCACGGAAATAACGGCTTCCGTGACTTCGTGAATTTCTTCTCTTCCTAAAGTTACCAAAGTCTAAACTGCACCGGGGTTCCGAGGAACCCTAGGGTTCCGCGAGAGTCGGCCGGAGTTTAAAATAAAATAAAATAAAAACACCAGCTGAATTCACAGAATTCTTCACAGCTTTTAGTCATTCTTGCTAGAAACGATTTTCAAAGTTTAAAATTCTAAAATATAATCCCAACATCATTTGTAGTGGTAATCTCGAGATTTCCACAGCGATCAGAATGTGGAGTCGCGGGATAAAGATGATTCGCACGCGCTCAGTAAAATAAAAAGAATAGGCAGGTAGAATCAAACTTGGTTCCAGGTCAAGATATAGAGGGGTCAGGCAAGCAGACGGTTATAGGCTATGGCTAAGGTGGATGGTGTTTAGAATTGGAGCGGCGAGGGAAATAAGGGGAAGAGGAGGCATCGGGATAAGATTTCTGAAAGAGCAGTGTCTAAGCTTTGAGCCGGGAGATATTTCTTCAGGTGAGGTTTTCGTGAGTTCTTCGCATGGGTCACATAATTGTCGTAATTCTAGCGGGAATTTATTCCAGAGAGGAGGAACAGCTATGGCTATGAAGCGATTTGCAAATTTTATAAGTTAGAAGTTAACACTATACATGTAGGTTACAATAATAACTATTTATTTAAAAATCTGAAAGGTGAAACTCTCTGAATTCCGCGAGGATATTAGTGTTTTGTGTAGGGCCAGTGCCAAAAGGTTGAAAACAACTGGTCTGCGTGACTGACAACTTATGGAGATAGTTACTATAAAGTGTACTTGCAGTAATCAAAATATTTCTACGATGCAAATTTCTTAATTCTAGAACCCGGCTCATAATTATATATGTTAAATGTCGCTACAATCATTAAGGAGTAAGTAAATCAAATGAAGCATTTCTCAACACTCCATGTGTCCAATGGCTGACCGAGAAAACATAGGCAAGTGAACCGATATATGGCGAACACTTTCGATGAACTGCCTGATTAGACCAGCTTCTGATTCCTTCCAAGTCTTCTGACGTGCTGAATTATTTTAAAGCAGTTAATATTAGAAAATGTTTTAAAAATCTTTAACCTGACCAAGACTTGATAACGAAATCATGATCAAACTTCTTGGAAATTCAAATAAACGTCTGAGAAGGAATTAGCAAAGTACACAACCAGATATTACTTACGTTTGAATGCGATGTTTACATAGGCAGAAATAGCTAGTTGTTCTGCTTCGCTTGTTATGACAGCCATATACGCTCCAGGGAATAGGATTTGGCAGCTACTGGAGGCAGAACTCCAGTCAACAGCTGTTGCGATGAATGTGTAGCAGCTGTTAGCTCCAGTAAGGTAAACGAAATTAGGTGGGCACACTGAAAAGAGAGGAAATGTACTGAAACAAACCTCCCACTGACCAACTCACTCACTCACTCTTCTAGTGCCAGGATGCCGTCAATATGACCGATGGGAGTCGCAGTCTTACTATATATGTCGGATGTCCGTTCGTGTGCCCGGCCTTCGGGTTGCTCGGAGGACCTACAGGATCGATCCTGACTCAATCGAATGGACGACAGAGACAAAACGAAGCAGTCTTCAAACAAATCGTGTTTCACAATCAGTTCAAATCGTTTCAGCGAAATCGTCAGACTCGACGTTTTAAATTCAGAAAATGTTAACTCGGACGAACTTTTACTTCACTCAGTTTCTTATCAATTATTGAAGTATCGAAAACTGACATAAAAAGTACGTTAAACGTATGACACTAAGATTCTGTCTCAAATATAGGCCCTACCTTAACCTAACCCCTGTTGACCGCTGCAGATATGCACCGACTGCCTTGACATTAAACACACGCCCTCCTATCACTTCTTTCTCGCATCGAATTCTCCAACCTTTTCAGTCTTAAAAGACGGCTTTTTACACTCTACAATCCCACAGAGCAACGCGCAGCCCACAATGAAGCATCACGATGCCCATAATGGCTTGCATCGCGATACCCACGAAGCATCGCGACGCTCATGAAGTATCGCGATACCCACGCAGGGTCATCAGGTGCACAACGTCACAAGCGCGCGTATTCACGCCGCACACAGCATCAAGTGCATAGCATCAATTGAAGCCTATAACGTCATAATCGACCTAGTGCCATACAATAAGGCACAAATTATAAATTTTTCCACAGTACGTATAATAATCTTTGAACTTCTTTTTAATTATCACTAAAATGAAACTGTATTTCTAGATCCATACCACTTGCCAGTAAGAATCAGCCGTTTCCAACCGTTAGATCTCATAGCTACCACGCTAAAAATAATGGCCAAAAATCTAAAACACGGTGACCAGCTAAATCACTCCAATCTGAGAGCCTTTAGAGGACTAAAACCAGGAAATTGAAATATGTACATGCAAACTAGGCTGATATTCAACTAAAGAATACAAATGCGTGTTTTCCTACCAATAGCTATGTTTGGTGTGGAGCAGGTGTAGTTTGATGCTGACAATTGGGCATCACACCTGAACGAACCAACTGAGGGAAAGTAACCCGGAATCTCGATGTAAGAGATGACTTGGTTTCCGTTGGTCGTAGTTGTCGCGTTGGTTATATTCGTTCCATTGTTGTCTGTCCAGGTTATAACCGGTGTCTCAATCCCTACGTGGTTGAAGGTGCATGTCAGTGTCATATACTGCCCAGGGTACATCTGACTGGTCTGACCAAGAGCTGACAGTTACGCAACACATAAACCTGCTTTGCCGTAACTGTTACTATCAGATGCGCAAGCTTAGAGTAGTCACTCGCTCTCTGACCTCCACTGCTGCTTCCACGCTTGTCCACTCATTTGTCGTATCTCGCCTTGACTATTGCAGTACTCTCTACCTTGGTTCGGATTGGGTGCTTGGACCGGGTCCTGCGCGCAGCGGCACGCCTTATTGGTCGCACCCCGAGATTTGGCCATGTCACCGAGTACATGCGGGATGTTTTGCATTGGCTTCCTATCCCGCAGCGTATTGCCTATCGGATCTCTGCCCTAGTGTGGCGCTGCCTTGTGGGTGAGGCCCCTGTGTATTTGCGAGAGCATTGCCGCTCCACCCTGAACATCCAGCGCCGTGGTTCCCTGCGTTCTTCTAAGCAGGCTGAGCTTCTAGTTCCCCGCTCACGGACCGCCTTTAGGCAGCGCCGTGATTTTTCCATCGCTGGCCCTGCCCTCTGGAATGGGCTCCCTGTAGCGCTTCGCTTGGTCCCAAGCACCCATTCCGCCACATTTTATTCAAAGCTCAAGACTGTGCTCCTCAGCTGGGGTTGTGTCGGGAGTGCTTCTGGGTAGATAGCCTTGAAGAGGCGCTATATAAATTCTCCATATGAATGAATGAATGGTCGACAGGTTGCTGGAACAGACGATGGAAGTCGTCGCAGCGGTTAATGACACGGAGGGATTTGTTGGCATTGTTGTCACTAAGGCAGAGGAGAAACCTGATGTTACTATAACATGTTCAGTTGAAGCCTGATCACCTGATTCAGTTGTAGCCTGTGCCCCTGGTGCAGTTGTAGCCTGATCGCCTGATTCAGTTGTAGCCTGATCACTTGATTCAGTTGTAGCCTGTGCACCTGATGCAATTGTGGCCTGTGCACCTGACTCAGTTGTAGCCTGTGAAGGTGGTACACCTGTAGTCTGCGGCTCAACTCCAACTGTAGCCTGTGACATGATCAGATTGTCAGCCTGTGTCAGGGACTCACGTGTAGTAGGTGCTACAATCAGAGGTGAAGTTAGCAGTCCTGCTGTTTTTGTCTTTATCGATGGCAACGTTGTTCTCTGAAACACTTTCCCAGAAACACACACAAGAGTATCAGCTATGAGCGTAATCTATTCGGAAAATCACAGATTAACAACACAGCATAACAAAGCAGACCAGAGCACAAAATAAACAACCATACCATAGCACAACACAGCATACCGTAGCATGACAAAATATACTGTAATATAACATAACATAGCGTAACACAACATAACATAGCACAACATAACATAATATAACACGGGTCGAGAGCGCCGCTGATTTTAGTGGCGCTATATAAATGTTCAATTACAATTACAATTACAAGATAACATAGCGATTACAGAACAGAACAGCACATAACACGTAATAACAATACAATATAGCATGTTGTAACAAAGCATGGATGCTAAATGAATGATTCATTACACATAGTAATTATTGCAATTGTAGCTTCAAATTCATATAGCGCCACTTCAAGAGACTTTCGTCAGAGACGCTCCAGACATAACACAGTGAAACCACGATCGAACAGAATGGTCTTCAAGCGTTTGAGGAAAAAAGGCTGACAGGGGCTGAGGAGCTCATGTCTCACTTTGCAGGCAATTTATTCGAAAGGATGGGCCGACCAGATAGACCCCGGCGCCGCCGCCATCCGCCGCCGCTAAGCCCTCAAGTCGAAACCAGTCGCTAAGCTATCGACTGCTAGCGACTTTATTCACGCAATATTTTTTGCTTGATTAATCGCGGTTTCCAAGTTTCGATTTGACGATGACAGGATATGAGTAACACTTACAATACAATACAATATTCGTTTGTTGATGAAATAAAGCAACTTGGTAGGCTACATTATAAAAGAAAGAGTTTGCTCTATTAGTGAGAGTTCTTATGGAGAATACGGGGGATATGGTTGTTGTCTTTTTTGGTAAAGTGAATTAATGCTTTCTATTACGAAGATGGTGTTGATGATTAGGAAGAGGGGAAATAAGCAGGGTGAGAATTGTCGGGGTTGGGGTTCAACCCCCTAGTCTTTCTTAGGAGCCCTACAGTTAAGTCTTCATTGCACACCCCAGGTGGTTGTTTCCAAAAGCCCGAGTTGTGCTGGTGTGATTTAGCATTATTTGATTCTGAATCTCTAACAACAGCTATGTTTGGTGTGGAGCAGTTATAGTATGATGCTGACAATTGGGCATCACATCTGAACGAACCAACCGAGGGAAATTAACCTGGAATCTGGATGTAAGAGATGACTTGGTTTCCGTTTGTCGCAGTTGTCGCGTTGTTTATATTCGTTCCTTTGTTGTCTGTCCAGGTAATAACCGGTGTCTCAATCCCTACGTGGTTGAAGGCGCATGTCAGTGTCACATACTGCCCCGGGGACATCGCACTGGTTAACAGGTTGCTGGAACAGACGATGGAAGTCGTCGCAGCGGTTAATGACACTGAAGGATTTGGTGGCATTGTTGTCTCTGAGGCAGAGGAGAAAGCTAAAGCTTCTGTAGCCTGTGAGACTGATTGAGTTGTATCCTGATCACCTGATAACGTTGTAGACTGATCACCTGATTCAGTTTTAGCCTGTGCATCTGATTCTTTTGTACCCTGTGGAGCTGTTACACCTGTAATTTGTGGCTCAGATTCAACTCTAGCCTGTGACATGAACGGATTGCCAGCCTCTGTCAGAAACTTAGATGTAGTTGGTGCTACAAATAGAGTTGTACTTGGCAGATCCACTGCTCCTGTTTTTAACGCTGACATCGTTTCTCTCTCTCTCTCTCTCTCTCTCTCTCTCTCTCTCTCTCTCTCTCTCTCTCTCTCTCTCTCTCTCTCTCTCTCTCTCTCTCTCTCTCTCTCTCTCTCTCTCACACACACACACAAAATATCACCTATATTTGAAGTGGTATCATGATTTAGCGTTATATCTACTTTCTCTTCGCTTATGTAAATTTTTCAGTTTGTCTATCAAACTTCAAGGTTTACCTGACTCGAATTAATTTTTATCCAATAGCAATTCAAGTCAACGTCAGAGGTCACCACCTGACCTTACCTCGACTAATCAAATTCCTTCTATTTGAATATGCCTACTTCACACTACAACTGACCTGCCGAAAATAGTTCCAGCAGCTACGGTAAAATCTATTATACTGGGAATTTCTATGCTTTTACCAACTGAACAAGATTCGTTATCTATAGGTAATTTATCCCAGTTTCTAATTAAAACGGATCCTATTTTAATCCCGTGTCGAGCCACCCAGTTTTGTAACGTTACTACCGCTAATAACCTTATTAGCAGATAGGCCCTTGTTTGGTTATCTCTTAGGGACTGGTATGGATCTAATACCTCGTTGCTTTTATATTTTCATTTGCTCAGAGCCCATGAACAATTCACAACATACATCATTCAGTTGTAGAGTCAATTATAGCTCAATACGGCCATCGATGAACTGAACCAAGCAAATGGGGGGCCTTTCATAGCGGGACCCTGGTCCTTTTAGGGCCTCCTATTGACCCACCTTCAGTTCTGTTGAGCCTTATAATACTCATCAATTTTTTTCCACTTCAAACTTTTCTTTTCTACAGTGGCTGTATAATTATATGTTTACATGTTGTTGTGGATCAATAAAGCACTAATTGAATTACAAGACCTGTGCTTGTTATTATATGTATTATAACAATATAATCAGTTCAAGTTATTTCACAGTTCAACAATAGATCACGCCTAAACAATCCTCTAGTTTAGACTAAACCTATTTTACCTAAGACCAGCACGTATATTACTTAAATATCATATATATCTAGGCTACATATAAGTATATTAAGTTACCCTCCAGTAGTGGTGCACCATTGGAGTTCCTTCTTGGCATTTGTATGACAAGTTCACCAACAATTTCCTTCGCCCGATTGTCGAAGTTTTATTTGAAGAGTTATCTCCCGATTTCCTCGTCCGTAATCAGAACAACACAGGTATGTGCCGGTCTGATCTTTCCACGTAGAATAATTTCTGGATGTTCCCAGAAAGCAAACGTTCGAACTTCGAACAAGTACTTTTAGTCTCTTTATTTCGAAACTACTTGTCGATCCCAAGTTCAATCGTTCGTATCACTAGCTCGTAGTTATAGGCCTACGCGTATCGAACTGAAGCTTGAAGACGCTATGTTCGCATCTTCGCTCGCAAACTTCAGCTTTAATCATTCGATATTAACTTCGTTAAAAGTCGACCGATTTCGATCCCAAGTTCACCGTATCGTTGTATGAACTCTATTCTACACGACTATCGTGAACGTTTGATAATTTCTGTCATCAATGTTTGCCTCTTCCTGAGTCAAACGTCGTATATTCACCACGACCAACTCGCCATCAGCGGCGATCAACCGACTCTTCTCTGCCACGTCACCAGCCACGTCACCAGATCGACGTTGAGTTAACCAGTAATTTCGTATTGGCCAATGGAATCTTGGCATCTTGCGGTTGACAACTCTCAACCCCTCTAACTTGTCCCCTAACTCTATATTATTAATTATCCTTATCGTACTGGTCTTACGTGCTGGTTAATTAATTAAACAATTAATACCAATCAATAACTATGGTAAATCATTTGTATCATACACACAAATCATATAGCGCTATTCTATACATTCAGTGTATTTGGGTGATGAAAGGGACATCTGCTACAAATGTGTACATCTATCTCTACTACCGCAATTACTTTGCGTTGGCTAAGACTGTCAACAATTCATAAATTACTTACCGCAACCTGGATAGTTATGCTGGCCTGGAAACTGTTAGACACAGATCAAAATAACATGACTCATATTATTGAGTTTATGTAGGCATCTGAGCATTTATAAAGCGCCTCTTGAAAACCTAGTGAATAGACGATTACACATGAAACCAGTAGGCTAAAACTGTAAGTTGCTCAAGGATCCTTCTTATCCTAGCCTATGATCACTGTTGAGGAGTATTGAACACGCAAAAACGCATTGCGGGTGGGGTTAAAGAAATTGGCCAATTGGTCAAAGAAGCGGCGATTATTGATGGGAGATCGCACGGATATGGTTGGCTACGAATTTTATTAGCAACAGCAACATTAGCAGTAACAGTAGGTAATGCAAATCCGGGTTTATGAGTACCCGGATACCCGGTAAACCCCGGGATATTCCGGGGTTAACCACGATTGAAACACGGGTTTCAACAATGAATTTCTTTTCATTACTATTTTATTATATTATAATATAGGGCCTAGCCTAACTCGAATCAGTGTTTTACTATACAATGTGCATTGTAACCTAACTCGCATGCAAATCAATAATATACTACAAACGCAGCCAAACTCAAAAGACGCCGACAGGTAAAACAACTATGCTTGAACGTAATACAAACTTTGAGCACCACGAAAGCCACAACAGCTTCCACCCTATACGAAAACAGGTTCCGGTAATAAGACTAGACGGAGGCAATGTCCCCTTCGTGATAGGTTGGCCACGCACGTGCAGTCTTGACCTCTGTGTCGAACGCAAGTATAGGACCCCCACAGCGAAAGCAAGGGACCTGCCAAAGCTCGTCTATTTAATCGTAAACTGTGGTTGAAACCCGGGTTTGAAGTGTCTGAAAACGCCATTTTCATCGTCGCTCCAGGCAACAGATAAACCTTTTAGGATGGCTTGATTAAATTAATGACAAATAAATAAATGATCTTATGTCGATTCATTAACTAAAAAGAGATAAAATTTTATGAGCTTTCTTGCAAATGTTGCAACGCAAACACGGGTCTTAACTTTAAGATGCAGTTAAAGTGACTTACCAAAGGTTCGTATCCAACACAGTTTTCAGTTGCATCAAATGATGACGGTACAAAATGATACAACTGACAAATTGACTGCGTTTCAATGTAGTTAAACTGAAGACAATGCGGATTAGTTACGCATTGGATTCCACAACTAACTAAGCTGAATGCAAACATTTCTTCGGTGGGAACATCAGTGGCACAACGTGGTTCTCCACCACAGGTGAAAGAAGCCACGAAATAGCTTGATACAGCTGCAGACGTCTCTCCATATCGACAGAATGACAGCAATAAAAACATAAATAAAGAGTACAGCATCATTCTAAGTTGATACCATATGCTGATTATATAATCTTTAATCTAAACTTCTGTAACTTCGTTTGTAGTTCAACAGTGCTAATGGTCGGTGCTGTTGTACAACTAAAGATTTTTTGGAAGCCGTTGCAACATTTATAAAAGCGCTACTCAACGATTCAGAGGCGCTCCCGATCCAGTCAGGGAAGATATTGATCGAGTAATGAAACTGAACTTCCATGCAATGTGAACTACAGCGTGCGTAAAAGGCACGTAACATCATGGTGGATCTAATTAAATAAACACACTGAAATCTATTTATCAGAAAAACGAGTTTAGCTAATGCTTCAGCCCTCGATCGATGACTATGAAATGCCTTACATATACTGGCATGATGAATTAATGCTATAAGATTATTGTGTCATAGCCACCATAATGAGTAGCACGGTAAATTGGTGAGCTAATGCCTGATATTCCACTGGGTGACACTTTAAGTAAACAAATAGTAGCCTAATCTTTCATTATCTTGCTAATTGATATTATAAATTAAGCGAAAGTTACGTTTATGTATAAAAGTGAAATATTTGCAGTGCTGGGTAAACTCAGACAAGAAATGAGTTAAATCAAAACTCAACTCATGCACCTCAAAATGAGTTTAAACTCACTCAACTCATCCTAGGTGAAATGAGTTAACTCAAACTCAGTTGGTAAATGAGCTAAATCATGAACTCACACGTTTCATACTAGCACGTTCTAATCGAGCAACAATTTTTCCATCACGCCTACTTGTAACAGAAAAATATTTTCCATTAAGAATACACGGTACTTCAGCCATGTTGTTCTTAACTGTTCACAATATACAAAATATGCAGTGCTTAAACACTGTCCGCTAGCAGTGTTTACGACCCTCTCTGCCGTCACCACTCACCAGTATGGAAAGCCGACGATATAAAAAGGCTTGTTTCAACATGATATGTGCCGAGTGCCGAAGGGTGAGTTGAGTTTAAAATAATTGAGAGTTACAACTCAAACTCACAGAAAATACGAATTAACTCAAACTCATAACTCACACTCTTTAAGGTGAGTTAACTCAAACTCATAAATCACAGCAAGTGAGTTAACTCGTGAGTTTAAACTCATCTGAGTTAACTCATACCCAACACTGAATATTTGTATGCAATAGGTTGAGGCAGACTTCTGTCTTACATTTCTGTATTATTCAAGTTTCATGTTTTACAGCGTTGTATTGATGGATATGACAATAAACTTAAGTTTTATTTCATATTAAATTTTACATATGACAAGACGAACTTTACAAACCATGTTACAGTAGAGAAGTATATTTGATTGCAAACTCTTCTGTGGTATTCAGTGCAGTTAATTCGTAGATATTGGAAAGAACTGTGCAGCGGTTTATTTGAGCTCACGTTTAGCAGTTGCAGAAATTGCACAGTTTCAGTTTGACCTCAAAGTCGCTTCAGTTCAAGGCTCCATTCTTTCGAGCTAAATTATTTTATTAGCGATATCTTTTTAATTTAAGAAGTAGGTCCTATTTCTCTTTAGCAAAAAAAACAATGCTATCTTTTAATTTAGGAATAGGCCCAATATCTCTTTAACATAAAAACTAATGCATACGCATAGGCATTAATCAGATTCATTCATTTTCGAGACCTATTTATTCAGAGCGTATTTCCTATGCACTCTTAGCACCCTCTGTATGTAAACGATCGCATATGCAGAGCCTTACAAGAACTTCACGAGGGCGCAACCCTTTCTAAGGTATTCAATTGCGTTATTATTGATCACTACTTCGTGCAGTTTGAAAAACTTGATTTCTGTTTCAATTCAGAATATCTTAAGAAAACCATTGCATTTAAGAATAATTGTAAGATACAAAATCTGTATTTGCATACTGTTACCTTTGACTCTGCACAGTCTATTTTTGCAAACAGTTTTAAAACGCACGTGTTTAGATCTCTTAGTAGATTGGCCTATGATGTACCCAAACTGCGCTATATTTAGTGCCCGGGGACACACATGCGTACATACATATTAATTAAGCTTTAGTTGCTAAACTTTGCAAGCACTCCGACATGAATGGCCATGATACATTTTGATATATAACCATTTATGCTTCATTCATGGGAGAGATATGATGAAATGATATACAATTATTTATTGTTTTCTGTTTTGCTATATGCAATGGCGATCAAAGAAGATGCAGATATTACGAACACCTGTTATTGCTCCATTCACACTGTAAATAGCAGTAAAGTTCATTGACTGTATTCGGTGTCTTATCTTTTTACTAGAATCATCAAAATTAGTCAGCGGAAAATGACAATAACAGAGATTCCTTGCTAAACAGGAAGCAAGTGCAAAGATTTAAAATTATGATTAACTGCCGAGCAAATTCTGCAGTTTTAGACAAGGTAAACCACCGAAATGGCGCAGAAGTCGATACTAGGAACGGTTACGGACCAACAAAAATGTTGTTGAATTAGTAATAACACAAGAGTTGGCCGACTAGTAATGTATGTAATTGAAGTAACACTAATCGTCGTTTTTACATTGTTTATGAGTCGTTTCATAACTTTTAGTTAAAATTCTAATAAATATGATCTATATTGTTTCTTCTAGTCAGATTGAAAAATTACAGAAAGTATTATTATCAACGTGTCCTGTTGTCTCCGTGACTGTGTTAAGCAAAAATGTCAATAGTAGCCATGCATTTTGCAAACATACACGTACAAACACATAAATAACCGCGTATATATAATTATATATATATATATATCTATATCTATAGGCTTACCTACCAACCGTCGCTATGTACAGTTGTACACTACAACATTCGTATGCAGATGATCTTTTCGTAGTCGGGTCAATATACGAAAAACCCACCTAACCCCCAAAAAATTGATAGAAAAGGTTTCTCAGGTGATTTTATTACCATTTGGCATGCTAATTAATATAGTGAAATTCTACTCTATTCTGATCATTCGAAAAGGGTCAGTTTCAAGATGGCGTCCAAGATGGCTGCCGGGAGCTAAAATTGTCTGTATCAAGCACTATTCACCTCGAAATGTGCTTTTGGTGTCTAACTGTAGGTTTTATTGCTTAGCGTTCAGTTAAAATAACTTTAATCACTTAATATATCATTTCAACATGACGTCCAAGATGGCTGCCTGGGCTTAAATTGTCTATATCTCAAGCATTATTCAACCTAGAAAGGTGGTTTTTTTGCATTAGTTGCGACCTATGTGAGTTCTAAGTGGGTTCCATATTAGAATATTAGTGTTATATATAGACTCCATGTAGGCATGCTGGCAGGGTACTGGAGTGCGTGGTACCAAGAGCAACATGACTTCGACACTGGTTCAAATCAGCTTGACCATACCCTACCTTTCCATAACTTAATACGAGCTCAGTCCTTTCTCTCCTGCCTTCTTTGAAGCAAGAAATGTCTTTTGAATAGTCGAAAAGACACACCACAATTGAATCCCTTTAATTTGTACATACTACATACACATACATTATACACAGCTAATCTGCTTCAGAACTAATAAAAGAAATAAAAGTCTGAAGTCGAACATATGCTACAGATTTCAAAATAAGTGTTAGGACTACCCTGCCAGTATGACATGGAGTTTATATATGACACTAATATTCTAATATGGAATCCAAGAGTTCACATGGGTCACAACTGATGCCCATGCAAGCAGGGTCAAGTATCTATTGCTAGCGAGCAAAACCAAAATGATGGATATAACGCATTCAGTTTTGAACGACCTTGCTAGCTGACGTTGATGTTTAATTTATAATTATCATTGAAATCAATTAATTTTTCGTTCTTTAACCATATGGAAAGTATTTCCAGACTTTGAGTGTCAGCGTAATTTTACAACCGTTCTTCTTTATGGGGACGACCAATAACACCTACGCTGCTTTTATTCATCACTTTTGGTTTTGTGATAGTAAAACTCTATTTAAACCTTGACTGCATTTCTTCGTGGTTAGAACTTAATTAAGCACCGGCACCGAAGCCGAAATTCGAGACTGGTTCATAGTAACACACAAAAGCAGATAGAAGAATTGTTACGGACCACAGGAGGAAGGTTCATGTCAAGTCTCGAGTCAGCTGGGTGGAAGATGAGCTCTGGTCCTCCGCAGATTGAGGTGAAGTTGTCGCTCATCTGCACATGAATTCGAAAGTTTTATGCATGCAATACTAGCATTAGTAGTAGTAGCAGTAGTAGTAGTAGTAGTAGTAGTAGTAGTAGTAGTAGTAGTAGTAGTAGTAGTAGTAGTAGTAGTAGTAGTAGTAGTAGTAGTAGTAGTAGTAGTAGTAGTAGTAGTAGTAGTAGTAGTAGTAGTAGTAGTAGTGTAGTAGTAGTAGTAGTAGTAGTAGTAGTAGTAGTAGTAGTAGTAGTAGTAGTAGTAGTAGTAGTAGTAGTAGTAGTAGTAGTAGTAGTAGTACTGATTAAAATATAATATTAATCGGTAAACCATATCGGACGTATTACATGCACCTGTTAAGCTATGTCTCGAGTGCTTTCTACGGTTTTATCCAAGGCCCATATAGGGGCCTACTGCCATCTTCATCTTGTAATCTAAAAAGTTAATAAGTCAATTATAGTATTCGGAGTTCTCAATTTTACTCGGACGGTTTGTAATGCAACATGACAAGCAGCAGTACATCTAGGTAAGAGATGGTGAACCTTTCTAAGGGTGCGTGCCAGAAGTGGCGCTAAATCATTTTAAAAGCTACCCTTGCGTGCCCCTCGGAATTTTGCGCAGTAAAATATCATTATTTTTCGCATTTGCGTTTTACTTGACAAAGCTTACAAACTGAAATAAGACACTATTTCAAAGATGCTTTTAGAAAGGTGCTAGAATAAAATCCATCAAAAAAGAATATGTGGATTCCTAGAGTCATTGTGTATTTAGAAGTTTGAAATGTTGGGGACGCTCTGAATTTCTTAATTACGCGTGCGCAAATTATTTTCACGTGCGCCACTGTCGGCACGCGTGCCATGGGTTCGCCACCTCTGATCTTAGACTAGGTGTTCTGCGTCCAGTGGTGTATGAGGATATGCAGTGCGTCTGATTTGAAAATGGTAGGCGGGTTGAAAATCGATCGCGCTGGATCGAGCAGGCGAGCGATATGCGGTCGACCTCGGGAGCTCTTGTGTACAACGTATTTTGTGTATCGTATTCGTAATTTTTCGTATCGCTGCACATAGTACTCATCTAATAGGCCTATCTTACTTCAGTTCCGTTATCTGAGTAGGTCTCTTGAAGAGGCGCTATATGAATTCACAGAATGAATCATTGAATACTCACTCAAAACCTACCATTGACGTAAGATGACGTGTGACGGCTGATTTTACAACGTTTGTTGAGCCTTCGGCAGACGTTGAACACTTATTTTTAGCTTGACCTTTCAGCCGGCAATCCATTCGAATTTTATCGTTTTGCTCTCTGCAAGATTTGCAGTATATTTTGTTCACAGTCCGACGATTTTCTATTTCGACTACATC
This sequence comes from Allolobophora icterica, assembly GCA_963556255.1. Lineage (NCBI taxonomy): Eukaryota > Metazoa > Annelida > Clitellata > Crassiclitellata > Lumbricidae > Allolobophora > Allolobophora icterica. Next base: position 71,446,981 of record OY744604.1, read on the forward strand.
GACATCGACATATGCAGTGCGTCTGTCAAGCGGCGTGAGGTGTCGGCCGTCTTGTTATATCCAATCATATTGCACGAAATTGGAGTGATTAGTCAGCAATAATTAGGACAGGTGACGGCACGCAATCACCGCTGCCGCAAGTAAGTAAATTGAAGTAATCTGAAGTAATTAGATAAATAAAATATTGGTCTGGCCCCAGGTTCGTCTATCCGTCTCGGAGTCTAACTCAAACTCAGCGAGCAACGACCGACTGTCACCGACGGTTAGAAGCCTTCGGCTAGGTGAGCGGTAAATCGCTCGCCTGTACCTTTGCTAGACGAGCGACCAAGGAGAGCGATCGATCGCTCGCCTTAAATCAGACGCTCTGAGGATAGGTCATCACGCGACCAACTGCGCTGAAAGACCGTTCGCTATTATTCTGGGATGGTGTTAGGCCCTATTGAAGTGAAACGATGCGTCGCTTACATGGTGTTCATGCGTCGTTTTTCAATTGTTAGTTATACGGTACCAGTGGCGTAACAGCCATATAACGAGGGTGGACAAAGTCCAGGGGCCCCCGAGGTCCCAGGGGCCCCAAGCTTTTTTACTGTGCACCCTGTCACTGTGTCACATTCTGCTTTCGGGCCATATTATTTCATTTTCCTCCAAGCACAATTTTTTTTAATATGGTTAGTTGTTCCATCTGATGACATATTTAGCCTACGGTTTTCAAAAGTGCCACATCAAGGCCCATGTAGGTCTGGGCCTCTCTGCAGCCTGAAATAGCTGTATATTTAACTGATGCTTCATGGTGCATGCATGATGCTCACATTGCACAGGGCCACAGACGTACAGTATGTACGCGTGGTGTATGTCTAGGTCACCGGGTCGCCAAGGTCGGGGTATGTGACCCTGATCAACAGTAGAATCGAAACCACTGCATACAGTTCAACAGCATTCACACATCTCTCAGCTCCAGAGGAGCTAAGAAACACCTGAAATAATATATGCCTAATTGTTCGTCTCTCTTTCGCTTTCTCAATCGCTCGCTCTTTGTCACTGTCTCTCTCGTAGCTGTCTCTGTCTCTCTGTCTCTGTCTGTGTGTGTGTGTGTGTGTGTGTGTGTCTCTCTCTCTCTCTCTCTCTCTCTCTTTCTCTCTCTCTCTCTAAGCCTTGTGGGCTATACACACTAGGCCTACTCTGTCTACACAGTCTTACTTCTTCATTCTCCGCAGCCTTACGTTAAAGTATAGTGTCTATTGTTCGCTTACGTTCAAAGAAAAAACGACTTCCATTTAACTTTTTAATCGACGGCTACAAGAGGCAGCGAATCTAAGACTCAACTGACGGTAAGGAACTTCTTAATTTAGAATAGCAGTTGTTGCTTTACTTTTTAAAGTAGTATAAATAATCTGCTTCACTGCGTGAAACATTACTAACGCCTTTTACTTACAAAAAAAACGTATCTTAGATCAACTATCTCACAGGACAGGCTTGATGGGCTTGCTCTTCTTGCGATCGAAAACGAATGGGCAAAACAATTAAATATTGATAATTTGATAGACACATTTGCTAATAGTAAAGCTAAAATAGCCAAATTCATGAAGTAATTATCTGAAGAAGCGCTTCGCACTGGCGACGGTGACTGGGAGAGTGACAAACAGCACACAGGCATTAGCCAGTTCCAGAATAGGTGACGTGATTTGAGAGCTCAATATGAGAACTACAGACATTACATTAGGGCCTACTGTGCACGTTGGCAATACATTTTTATTGTATTCATGTTTTGTCCTGAACTATTAATGTGACTTGAACTATAGATCATTAATGAGAACGTTTAATACTCTTTTTTAACCTAACTGCAGTTTAAAATAGCTATCTCGTTTTTTTCACTTTTTAATGGGTAAGGGCCCCCAAGCTTAGAATGTCCAGGGGCCCCCGGCTAGGTTGTTACGCCACTGTACGGTACGCTATTTGAATATGATCTATGTTGTTTTCAGTCAGATTGCAAATTTATAGAAAAACATGTATCAACGTGTCCTGTGGTCGGTTCGTATTCGTGATTGCATGGTCGTTAAGCAAATACGACGAACACAGTTGGGAAAACACAAAGCTCTGTTATCGTCAGAATACCCTGTAATTATAGTTATTGTCATTATATTAATATCCTACAATCATAGTCGTTGTCATAGGCACTGCTGGACTCAGGACCGGTTCGTCCTGTAGGCGAACTAGGCAACTGCCTAGGGCCGCCGATTTTTAGGGGCCGCCAATTTTCCATTTAAAAAATAATTTTATTATGATTCGGTAGATGGAAGTATTATAGTATTGGTTTATAGTGTTGGTGTAATAAATCGCGTATATGTGTAACCGTGAATTGCCTGCCTGGACTCATTGTAACGCATATCAAATATTTGTCGTTGGATTTGTACGTGGTGACTGTTGTTTACTATTGCACCATGGCAACATGGATTTTAAGGTTGATTATATTTGTGAATTAAAGGAAGTTATTTCGTATTAGACCAAACGCAGAGCAGTCGATTTTGGCAAAATTCTGAACTATGATTTTCGACAGTCACATAAATTTAGTTCAAAACAGAATTGCCTTGTAATATTTTTTTTTCGCTAGCACAAACTTTAGCACAGTGATTAAAGAAGACCTTCACGAACTTGATCACATGAAGTTTACATGTTCCTTAATATGATCATGAAAATGCGATTTTGCTGTAACTGATTTTCGGTCAAACGCTAACATTTAATTCACGCCAAAGTAAATTGTCATAATGTTTCTATCTGTATGTGCCAAATTGTGGGGGGATCTCGCTGGTGGAATAAACGACCGAACGAAGGAACGAATAAATGAATGAATGAATGAATGTTACAATTCGACGTAAGCTATCTGTGTTCCTGTATATCTTATATGGAGTTCATTTATTCATAGTGGTAGTCTGGAATAGACTTCCCTTAGAGCTCCGCATGTGCCCTGGGGCCACCCCTGGCCTATTTCTTACAAATCTGAAAACTGCCTTATATATGAACGTGCTGGTGTCGGGAGCGCCTCTGAGTAGTTACCTTGAAGGGGCGCTATATAAATCTTCAAATGAATGAATGAATGTATGTATTTATTTATTTTATTTATTCCGGATATTTCTATAGCGCCTCTCGAAGTCAACTACTACCCAGAGGCGCTCCCGACTACAGCATTTGATACTGTGCCGGAATTTTCACGCCGAAGCGCCACGAGCAATTGCGAGTGAAGGACTTGCCCAAGGTCCGTACGCATCGGCTATAGTGGGATTCGAACCTGCAACCCTCCGATCACAAGGCGCCGAACTTACCACTGAGCCACCACGCCCCCACATGTATGTGTTTATATATGCATGCATGCATGCATGAATATTAGAATATATACACGTTAGGTAAGGTATGCATCATATTTTCAGCTCAAAGATGTTTTAACGGCCAGGTCGAATTATCATGCCAATTCACGTGTAAACCCCATATCCGAAATTATATCTTGATAGCTAAGCGTTCAGGACTTGTGCAAGGCGACCGATATTAGGACCCCGGGGATCTTCCTCGTTTGGGCCAAGAATTTGATGTCACGATGTCTGTTCTTCGTGTGTTTGATGTTCCTCTCATAGGAATTAATTATCATGTTAAATAAATGTGTTATTTTGCGTGTTCGTTTGCAAAATTGACTGAGATTTGGTTGATTTGCAGTATTGAAGATTACTTCGGTTATGCGAGGAGAGGTTCTCATTATGTTGTTCAATTCCATACACAAAGGAATTCTCTCAATTTGGGAAAGAGCACGGATCCCAATTTGCAAAACTGGTCGCAACGTCGTCTTCATTTAGCGAATGAATGGAGAAACCCACTCGGTGCTTGCTTTTAGAGTTTGCTGGTTGTTGTGTGGCCACGATAATGAGATCAACTTAGCATCATAAATGCACATGCATTAAATAAATATCAATGGGTATCTTTTGTTTTAGTTGTGCAGAGGATTAAATAATCCCAATTTCAACACAACCTGAAAGTATAAAATTAATGGCTAATCAATAATGCAGTGTTCAGTTATGGGCAGGCAACAGTCTTTGTAGCGTTGGACAACGGTCTAGGGGATGGTTGATCAGGCCCGCATTAAGGGAGGGGTGCTAAGGGTGCTGCAACACCCGGGCCCGCAGTTTTGAGGGGCCCGCATTTTCGGAAGTACATTAAAAACTTTTATTATACTTGTAATTGGGCCTGCGCTGATGGCTATATACTAGGTAATCACAGCACCCGGGTCCGCACTAGCCTTAATGCGCCACTGTGGTTGATCCTCATTTAATTAAACCGCTAAAACACAACAGCTGCTGAGTTGATATTAGTCATTGACTTGTGCTGTGTGCGAATATGAGAATAATAGAGACAATGAAGTGGGCTCCAAGGCAACGGTTACTAGGGACTCTGCAACACCTTCAAACATCGCCAGTCGGTAGAACACAGACAATAGTAGAGGGCTTTGTAGAATGATTGGCTAACAGAAGTTTAGCAATTTCTCTATGATACGGGAGGGGGGATAGATGAATGGTAACACTCGTGGCCAGGAGCACATTAGATCACGGTTCGATACCCGTAACCCATCTCTAGAGCGGACGCCTTTGCGTGGTTGTCAAAACGTGTATTTAATTAAGATCTTGATTGCAATAATCTTGTTTCAATGTAATTTTACTGTGTATTTGTCCGTTTAAATTAATAAAGATTATTATTATTATTATTTATGTTATTATTATTATTATTTTTATTTTTATTCAAACACCCATATTCGGTTCTACTTGGCAGTTGCAGGTACTACCTGGAATAACGTAAGATATTAGCAAATATGAGTGAGTGAATAAGTGAGGTATTGTCGTGATAAGTTCTTAAATTACAATATATTTTGGCATATGACAGCATAGACAGGGAAAGGACAAATTACATAAATAGACTTGTCCTGAACCAATAGGCCAGTCTCTGATAGAGTTTTAAATATTAATTGTTACTTCAAATTCATAAACATACCATGTATAGTCTATTAGCACGGGACACATTAATTAAAATATTAATATTCCTTATCTTGCTAAGTAGATATAATATTATGACTTGCTTGTAAGTGTGGTTCCGAAGAGTACATCCCTTCTGTGCTCAGTGCATGGAGAACTTCGTCTCCTGCCTTTGCTCCTCTTCTTCTTCGCTACGAAGTCAAATAACTCAGAATATGGCGTCAACTGTCAACTTCCAATGACAATCTAGGTATCTGCGGGAGCTCACCAGTGCAGTGTTTCCTAGTTATCTGAAATCAAATTGATCAACTTTTGCTCTAATTGACTTTTACATTATTTAGGCTGGCGCTTGCAGCACCGTTTTCAGATTCCTCCATGAGGAATTTTTATGCTACGTCTAGAATCAGGTGGGTGAAGGATGAGCTCTGTGGCCTGCAGGGAGCGCAGCTGTCGCTTTCCGGCAAATCAATGTGAAGTTTTATGCTTGAACTGCTGCGATATGAACGGCCATGCAACTATTTAGTTCTCCATAGCTACCCTGAAGCTGCGTCAGGAATCGTCTTAGTTTAAATCGATATTATCTGTATATTATAAGAGAAGCAACGAGCATCGGTCTAATTTTACATAAAGCACGCACTTTATCATTACAATAAACCTGCAATCATACCCGAAGGGGCCCGTAATAGACCAATATATCTATATGGACCAATGTAGGGCCATATGGGCTCCAACAGTTGTTCATTGGCATGCCGGTAGTAGGCCTAACAGTAGGTATAAACGACCGTTGAAATGTAAAAACTGCTTATCTATCAGAACAGGTTGCATTTTGCTGTACTATAGTTTATTGCATATGTCAACACATAATTATATAGTGCTTCAAAACCAGCAACGCTTTGAGTGGCGTTTCCGGCATGAGAGCCTCGGCAAAGCAGGTAAGCGAATTAGCAGTCCTGCTCATACATCCACATCAGTCTGAATAGTACTATTCGAAATCAGGTAGGGACCTGCGAATCACAAATTTTCCGTCGAATCGAACCTCGAATCGAATCGGGGGTTAAGATTCGAATTCGAATCGAATCTCGAATCGAATCAGCGGGTACCAAAACCACGTTTTGATATTCAAATAGTGTGTATGTGATAGCACAGGCGTACCACATGCAGTATCAATATCTCAATAACATTTCTGCAGTTTAAAATCAATTAAACTAAACATTAAGCTAATTAACAGAATAACTCACAAATAATTTATGAGTTAAGTAAGTAAGTATATTCTTTATTTTACCAATTGCATAACCACACTTTGGTGTAGGCCTACATTCCTCTAAGCCAGGCATGGGCAACTTCTTTTAATATAGGGCCGCCTAAGATTTAAGGGCAGCTCTGGGGCCGTATGCCAATCGCAGGCTAATTTTTGCAGATTAATTTGCCCCAGAAAATGAGAAAATATTAATTTCGGTTAAACTTCTAGTTTAAAATAAATGAAAATAATTTTTATGATGAAAACATAGGCCTAATTATCCTAATGCCTACAGTTCTACAGTGCAATAAAAAAACAAAATATGTTTCAAGTTTCTTCAGTTTTAAAAATAAATAAAACTGTTAGTCTGTACAATGCATCCATTTGCTAGATGTGCAATATTTAATATATAGGGGCCTAATAATGATTAAGGTGAGATCTGACACTTCTTCCCACCACACAAATCCGGAATGTTTACTTTAATGTTCGAAGTGCCAATTCGAAGTTCATTGGAGAGATTGTCATCTGCTAGGCCTAGTCTGCATCCGTTTTTGCATTTTATTCGTTTAATCTCTGAGAAGAACTGTTCACAAATTCGCGAATATAGGTGCTTGGAAACGGTGCAACCATTTTCAGGGCATGAAATCTATGTGAAGGGTGAGAATCCTGAGAAATGTACAGTTTATAGAACTAAATCAGAGGTAGGCCTACTTCACAAAATTTCCTTTTCAATTCACTGTTGCTGAGGGTTTGCTGTCGTCGTATGCCGCGTTGCACGCAGAAATTAAAAAACCAATCCACGCGCAGTAAACAAATAAAACAATTACTTTTCAACAAAGGGCTAATCATTTTTCCGAAAAAGATTCGAAATTTTTCGAATCGTGACATCATTTTCGAATCGAATCGAATACCGCCGCCCGAATCGTTTTCGAATCGAATATCGAAGCTTCGCAGGTCCCTAAAATCAGGTGATTAAAATGCTAATTAGTAGGCCTAAGCTAATTAGCTCCGATAAGGTATCTTGCTTAAGATCCGTCGTAAATGAGTAGCCTAGGTAGCATTGTCGAAACATGACTAATTTGACGTTTATTATCATTTGAACAGAAAAAGAATGTATTTATAAATAATTGTTGCCCAGCATTTTTCGCAATATTATTTGCAGACATACACGTACAAACAGATATAGGACCTAACCACGTGGGCTTACCTACCAATTGTCTCTATGTACTCTACTATGGACTGTACAGTGTACACCACTGTCCACTGGCGTAAACTTGTTCAAAATATTGGGATGGGGCATTTGGTTATTCATTCTACACTTGTTGCATTGGGTGTACAGTCCATCTCAATTATTGAGGGGCACGTGCCCCGACTACCCCCCCCCCCCAGAGTATACGCCTATGGGTGACAACAAAATAACTAAATGACTTTCTAAAAAAATTGCAGAATTTAGGCAGAAATTTATAATTTTTAAATTAACAAAAACAACAACAAAACCTTTTCCGTGAGCTTATTAATACAAAATATTATTACGGATACTATGTGGTCTGGTAAGCGACTAAGGAAGGAGGTCCAAGGGGTGGCAACAAGACTAACCGCACTGGGTAACACTAACCCTTGTGACGCCACTGTCTGCTAGATCCAGTTGCAAACAAGCGACAGACAGATATATTCCGTACGTGCATACGTAATCACATAAATAAATATGCAGGTCCAGATGCATGAATAAGTGAGTGAGTGGGTGGGTGGGTTTTGGGTGGGTGAGTGGTTCGTCCGTTCGATCATTCGGTCGCTCGGTCGTCACTCAGTCAGTCGATCATTTAATTAATTCATTGTTTTAATTATAACTATGACAATAGAATTGTCAGTAGCCAGCTACTTCTAAGGATGCTTTACACCTTAAACTGTCAGCATTCAGTCAGTCAGTTGCTTCGTTTTGGCGTTCACTTAAATTTGAACATTTTTTTGTTAAAATACTCCAAACTACACAGCACGAACTGAATAACTCACACTCTAAGCTGTAAATCTGTCACTATGCATCCTACTGGGGTAGGATGTATAGTGACAGGGTTCCTAGACAGTTTAAAATATAAATCCCTGTCCCTGGCTGGGACACTGGGTAACAGTGTGCCAACCAGCGTCACCGACAACGCGATCATATGGCACGGTCGTTCGCCAGATGTCGCCCTTCGCATATGCCTTTTACTTCAAACTGAAAAAAGACACTATTTCAAATAATATTATGCGTTTAGAAAATTGTTAGAATAAAATCCACAATAAAAGAATATGTGGATTCCTAGAGTGATTGTGTATTTTGAAGTTTTATATGTTGGGGACGCTCTGAATGTCTGTATTCCACGTGTTCAACATATTTTCACGTGTGCCACTTTGGGCACGAGTGCCATGGTTTCGCCACCTCTCATATTCTATGTGTTCTGCGTCCAGTGTTGTATGAGGATCTGTAATCAGGTAACCAACTGCGATGATAGACCGTTCGCTATTATTATGGGATGGTGGTAGGCCATATTGAAATGACAACGATGCGTCGCTTACAAGTTGTTTATGAGTCGTTTTGCAATTGTTAGTTATATGCTATTTGAATATGATCTGTGTTGTTTTCTGTCGGATTGAAAAGGTATAGAAAATCATGTATCAACGTGTTCTGTAGTCGATTCGTCTACATGACTACAGAAGCGTTAATCAAACAAGACGAACAAACGGTGGGAAGTCACTAAGCTCTGCTGTCATCAAATACGCTATAGTTATAGTTATGGTCATAGGCATATTTTGTATCACATATACCTATAGTCATTGTTATAGGAGTTACTGGACTGATAGTAGGCCTAAGTCAAATCAATGCAGTTGTTGTCGAGTTGTTACATGGTGACGGTGATTGACTATGGCCCCATGGCTACATGGATTTTGAAGTTGATTATATTTATACATTAAAGGAAGGGTATTAGACCAAATGCATAGCAGGTCTATATAATTATCATAGTTGTTAAAACCGTGTTTTTGGTTTTTTATTTTTTCCCAAAACCTCGTTTTTTGGTTTTTATTTTCTTATCGATTTTTCCGTCTTTAATTTTTTATGTAACTTTATTTATTTATTTATTTAGTGTCTGTTAATTTTTTTCATTTTCTTTTTAATTTTTTTGTCTGATGTCCCCTACGTCGTCTCGATACTTACAAGGATTCAGCAATTTACGTCACTCTTTACGTCATCAATTGAGAAATAAATACTTTATGAAATAGCACAGTACAAGAAATAAAATTTAAAATAGTTATTTCTAAGTTATCTAAAATGCCAAAAGAAAAGGGTGCGGAATGGATTCACGTTACTTTGATAGGCTAAACGAGAACGACAAAAACTCAGCATTGGCTAAATTGAAATACATTTACTGTGAGAAAGTTTACACTATACAATCTATAAGAACTTACCTACAAAGTTTTGGTTCTAATTGTGTTAGTTTAGTCAGCATGGACTTATGCGGACTTATGTTTAAAATTAAAATGTGGAAAGATTTCAATATTTTTAATTTCTCTTTTTTTATTATTAAATCACAGTAATGAAAAATAAAACAATTGTTGTAGATTGATTTTACTTAGTGTTTACTAATAAAGTTGTGTCATTTGCTGATTAAATTCTGTAAACAGGGTTTTTAATTTTAAATTGCATATGGCCTACAAGATGCGAGAAAGTCACATTATTTTCTTCTTTGGTTTTTTCCGGTTTTTCCGGTTTTTATTATTTATTAAACAACGTTTTTTCGTTTCTAACGTTTTTAACAACTATGGTATATATGGTCGATTTTGGTAAAATTCTGAAAATAAAATAATCGTCCACTAGGCACTAATGCTTCGCATTGGTATTTATTTTTCAGCTGAGAATTAAGTTTAATGATGAATTATTTTCTGACTGGATTTCTGACTGGATTTTTGGCAAATCTCAGCTTTCTAGCAACACGGGGTTAATTCGTAGGTCAACTTTTAAACGTGGAAAAATTCACGAGTGTGCGTTATTATTATTCTTTGCTTCAGAATTAACTTTTGAAGAATAATCTCAAATAAAAATTTAGAGTTGGATAGCATAATTCAGAAAGTACCATCGTACGGACGAAAATCGTGACATTTAATTGAAGTACAGACAGATAAATTTATTTCAAAATAGAATTCCTGTGTAATAATTATCTGTAATAGCTAGAACAAACTTTAGCAGATAAAGTCCCATCCGGGTTGGTCTGAAATGAACAATAATCAGTGTGTGCTGGACCTTCATCAATTTAATCAAACGAATGAAGTGGGAAGACATTCGACAGTTTTCTTTATAATATCCGTAGAACATCATATTGCAATCTAGCTTAAATAAATATGTCTACTTATGTAAAATGTGACATCACTTTAATTTGCTGCCATATTGATGCAATTGAAACTAGGCCTATGTAGAATTTTGATAAATTGGCCATGCCCTGGTGCTTTAATACAAAATACAAATTCAGTAGGCAGCTAGTCTGTTGGCCTTAGCCCGTAAGACCTTTGTCATTCGGATGTTATTTTTATGCTTAAATTAATTTGATGAACTATGTACACCAAAGTGCGGTTAGCAGTTGGTTTTAATAAAGGATATGTTATTTACTTACTTACTTACCTAAACCAAAAACAACTAACGTGGAGTGAAGAGATCAAGGAAGGCTCCTATGTTGAACTGGAATTGGAACATAACATGATCCTACCATTGCCATCCGGTATCCTATCGAGCGTTAATGCACATACTGGAATGCCTGCCTGGCCTCTTTAGATCTTGACATCGGACCGATTTTAACCACCTCCCCGCCTATCGATTTTGGTTTGACTATGCGCCTGTGAATAAGCTGGTTCCGGCGACTTGTTTTTTTTAGGGCGCTGTAGAAATCTCTACATTACGATTATGATTACGAGTAGATTATTGCCGGTCCTAATACGGTTTGAAAATAATTTGAAAATGTATTTTCCAATTGGGCGTGAAATTAATTATGACCTTCATAATCCATGATGGCGATCCAAAGTCTGGCGGTTCATGATCAGATCGTACGCTGACTTTGGTGTTGACAGATGAAATTTTAAGTGTTTGCTACTTAGACTGCCATCCTGGTTCTCCGTAAGGACAAAAGATGGATAAGCCATAGGTTCTGAATTTGTTCTGCTACCCGAATAAAATCATTCTCGCAGCACGCGTGGCGCCTACTGGCGAAAAGCGGGGAATAGCCTGGAAGATCTTGCCAGTTTAGAAACAGCCTGTTCGCCACCTAAATAAATTAGTTTAATCCAGTTTTCGCTCTTTCCTTTAAGCTCGTTGGCGACCTTAGTAAATTAGCTTAAGCCCGTTTGAAGCCGTTAGTTTAAAAGAGTAAGCTTACCGTAGCCGTTTACGGTACATTTAAATTTACGTTTATGGTTGCAAAGCAGTTGAATGAAGACCTTATAATAATATAACGCCCTCCAAAATAGCTAACCAGGAGCGCTCCCATCCCAACTCTGGCGATAAAGAATAGTTTAGAGATAAGGAAACAAGACACTGCGAGAGCATCATCAAACAACCTGTTTAGACAAATAAAACGAAAACAACGAACCAAACGAACCGTACGCATGCGCATTTCCAGTCTTGTTGATGCTGTTCATTCTTTTCTTGGATAAGCCTGCTATTTGAACTCTTTCGCTTTGCATGTTTAACTTGTGCGAACAGATTTTATTAAGGAACGTATCAGAAGAATAGAAGCGATCATGCTCGTAATCTCTAAATTTCTGAATCGTTACTCTAAGGCTAAGAGCAGGGCACCAGCTTATTCACGAGTGCTGAGGTGTCCAGGGAAGGTCTTACTCCGGTTGCCAGTGATCTACCGGACTCGGGCCTCTCTTGGACATCTCTGACACGACTTTAAATAAAGATTTTGAATAACGCAACTGGTATGAAGTATAGGTTATTTTAAACAAAAGAATATGCTTTAGAAATTGACACGCAAGTTCAAATTGTCGAAGGTTTAAGGACCAGCAAACGTTTTCACAAACGCATCAATCTCTAATTTGTAGAACAGTTTGTTGATCACATTTCAACAACGCTATTGGTTTACACTTTGCAGAGTTCAACACAAAAGCAACATTATTTTTGTTTCATTCCGAAGGAACGTACGTCTCACTGCATCAAAGAAGCTACAACATCATGATGAGCTGTATTTATATAGGCCTACCGCCAATATTAGGCCTAGGCCTATCCATAACATGATTATAACATTATCTTCAAGTTGGAGATCTTGCCAAATTGTTTTTCATTCATTTTAAAGTGAACCCATTTAACTGCTTCGAAATACCAATTTGTCATAATAACTACAGCAGATGCGCAACAAAGGAGTCATTTGTAATACACAAGACTTATTTCCTTCCTACGTGGTTGATCATCCCGCTTCGATGTGTTTTTCTCGTTCACTTGACAACCGGTGGGCTAATCGGTCTTACCAGCATGCTGTCAACCATAGATGTTAAAACCGTTTTTTTCGTTTTTTATTTTTTTCCAAAAAACGTCGTTTTTTTCGTTTTTTATTTTTCTTGTCGTTTTTTTCCGTTTTTTATGTAACTATATTTATTGATTTATTTACTGTCTGTTAATGTTTTTCAGTTTCTGTTTAAATTTTTGTCTGATGTCCCTTACGTTGTCTCCGTAGGCCTACTTTTAAGGATTCAGCTAATTTACCTCACTATTTGCGTCATCATTTTGAGAAATAAATTTACTTTATGAAAGAGCACAGTACCAGAAATAAAATTTTATAAAGTTATTTCTAAGTTATCTAAAATACCAAAAGAAAAGGGTGCGGAATGGATTCACGTTACTTTGATACACGAGAAAGACAAAAACTCAGCATTGGCTAAATTGAAATGCATTTACTGTGAGAACGTTTACACTACATAATCAATACCTACAAAGTTTAGTTTTTAATTGTGTTAGTTTAGTCAACATGAACTTATGTGGACATAAGTTTACAATTCAAATTTGAAAAAATTTCAATATTTTTAATTTCTGAATTTCTTATTAGACCAAACCTAAAAGAAATAAAATAATTGTTGTAGAATGATGTTATTTAGTGTTTACTAATAAAGTTGTGTTATTTGCTGATTAAATTCTGTAAACAAGGTTTTTAATTTTAAATTGCAGTAGGGCCTACAAGATGCGAGAATTATTTTCTTTTGTCGTTTTTTCCCCGTTTTTTCCGTTTTTTATTTTTTCGAATAAAACGACGTTTTTTCCGTTTTTTATTTAGTTTCTATCGTTTTTAACAACTATGCTGTCAACAACAATCGCAAACGTTTATTTTCTCACGTATACATACTGCACAATGAATACATCAACTCGTATATTTACACTGTCACGTTTACGGATGCATAGACCACAAGGTCTTTGTTGTCTCGGTGTTAATTCATTTCCTGGGCTACGCATGTAGTCGTGATAACTTAATCGTACTTAGTTCGTATATAGTTATACACTAGGGTGGTCCAACCTACCATGTAAAAAAATAAATTTCAAATATCAACTTGGGTCATAGTTGCCCTTGTTTCTATATACCAGAGGGGCCTACAGGCCAAAAAATGAAACGGATTCAATAATATTTAGAGGTGGCTCAAAACTGAACATTTTTACTGACATTATGAAAATAACTAAAGTTCCGAAAAAATTTATTATTTGCTTACTTTTTTAATTTTAGCATTTCATTTCGGTTGGTTTTTAGTTATTTTCACTTCTGTTATGTTTTCACTTCCTTTTATGTATTTGATATTTGAAAAATTACAATTTAATTTTATAAATTGAAATTTTTAATAATATTAATTAGTTATGCTATCCAGCGTTTTTACTTCCACAGCCTTCGGAACTACCAGTGGACCAGATGTAGGCTTATTCAAACGATTTCAAAAAGAATGACCAAAGTTTGACAAAACCAATTATTAAACTGCTGACGAAACACTCTTCAGTTGGTCCATGATGCGTCTCCATAATGAGGTGGTTACAAGGTTCCAAGCTGCTGTGAAAAACCAGCACCAACGTGAAGATTATGGCGAGCTTCTGCAATTGTGTATCATCTTCCTTGGTGGGTGTTCGAGAGAAGAAGTGTGATTTCGAGCCTCTGGGGCAATGCACCATGTAAGGTGGATGGCCAAAGACATCTATTCTCTCAAAATCCTTGTTTTCAAGAATCAAATGACTCTCGACACAAGGGGGAGAGAAGCTTTACCAGATGTCAGCTTTTTTGTCTCCCTTGTGTATGGAAGATTTTCGCATGCAGTTTTCCTGGCAGAGATAGCTCCATGCAATGAATTGAAACTGTTGATCTTGTTGGACTTCTTTACCCGCGACAATGTTGTGAAAAATGCAGCCATAACAGCTTTCAGGAGACACCTCTGGTATTTTCCAAGCATTTAATTGGCCTGACCTTTTTTGACCACCGCGTTAATGTTAATACAAGGGCCACCATGGTCAAGAATCTCAAACGTGCTGAAAAGCAGATACCATCAAAGAGGATTGACAGTAAAGCATTCAACTTGGGAAATCCACTAGAATCATTATATAACAAGCCGAACATCTTGGCTCTTCGACCTACTCATTGATAGTTGGGCAGGAAATGCCCAGACTTTCCTCTCGACACTGCCAGACTTTTGACAGTTGGGTCCAATTTATCTCCAATTGACAGAAAAGCCAGGCAGATGAAAGCAGTAAATGACTGTACAGAGAGAGGTATTTCTTTGATCTAGATGTTCAACTTTACTATAACAAAAGACGAGAATAAAAAACAATACCTTCTTCAAGTTGTCAGCGCTCATCGGAAGGCCATTCCAGAGCCATCAAAGTCTCTCTTGAAGAATATCTCAAAAAGACTTATTTTTAATGTTCTTCTTATTAACTATAAACTTACAAAACAGTAAACACTAAACAGTGACTTTATTTTTTGTTTTTATTTTATTTTGAAACGTTTTTTGTTCAAAAATGTGAATATACCAAATCTGAGGAAATTTCTTAGTAACAACATTTATCGTTCAAAATTGAGCCACCCCTAAATATTCTTCTAGAGACACAAAAATTGGTCCAAATATTCCTTAAACTGAATAGAACAAGAACAAATGTGACCCAAATTAATTTTCAAAATTTTACTTTTTTGGACCAGTCTATTATACACAATATATATATATATATATATATATATATATATATATATATATATATATATAGGGGTCAGCCGGGTAGACATTTTCTACCGAGTACCGGATCCGAGTATTTGGATGTACTATTTGCCGGATCCGGGTACGAACCGAGTACCATTTGTTCCATATGCGAAGCTTCACATTTTCATGTAGTGAAAAATTAATCATTAATTTAATTACTTTATTTAAATTTTTTAATATATTTTACTATTGTATATTGTGATTTCTGGCAAATCATAAATGATACAAAGTTTCACAAACAATGAATTACACTTTATTATATCATTTATATGTGTAAGTTTATTGAATAAGTTAAAAAAAAATATTGACAACTATTTGCTATTTGCGTGTCCAGTATTTGCCGAGGCGAATACTTCCGAATAGTGCCGGAAAACGGGATATTCGGCCGAGGCAAATGTCCGAGGCGATTTCCGGCTGATCCCTATATATATATATATATATATATATATATATATATATATATATATATATATATATATATATATATATATATATATATATATATATAGACAGTGGCGTCACTAGGGTTGGTGTCACCCAGTGCGCCAAGTCTTGGCTCATGGCGTCACCCAAATGGACCTCCTCCCTTAATCCCTAACCAGACCATACAGTAGGCTATAATGGCTATAATGGCGGCATTTACCGAAGTGCATTAGAAGGTTCAAAAAATAAATTAGCATAGAGTTTCAGCTTTAGATAAATTGATACTGATACAGTACATGTAAGCTGGGCTTACGAAAAATGTTTTTGTTGTTATCTGTTATTTGTTAATTTAAAAATAATATTTCTGCTGACACTCTGCACAGAATTTGTGTAGACAGTCATTTTGTAATTTTGGTGTCACCCCTCTGAAGGTGTCACCCGGTGCGTCCCGCACCCCGGCACCCGCCTAGTGACGCCACTATATATAATATATATATATATATATAAATATATATATATATATATATATATATTGTGCCATGCAAGTCTGGAGTAGATGGGATTGAGTTGCCTGTAACCCGTGTACAGATTCATTTGTAGAGGCGGCAAAGGAATGATGAGTCGTGGGATATCATCATTGAACTAAAATAGCAAAAGGATAAAGAGTTTTAGAAGCTCTCGGACATGTCAGAGTTCTTGTTGCGGGATTTCTTGTTGGAGTTGAAATTCAAGACGAACAATCGACACAGAGAACAGGCAAACTCTAAAGTGAATGATAGGCCTAATTGTAAAAACTTCAACATAATTTTAAAATTAAATTTCTCAGTAAGATACGATAGTTCGTCGTATATCTGAAAACTGTGTAAGCTGACATTTGAACCCGCGTGCGCCTAGCGACAATGAACGAGCCAGAAGCAACTTCTAACAATATTTAAATACATATATCGGTTTGTATTTATAGGCTAATGTATATGATGCATTAATAAAAAATTATATTTGCTCGCTGCAGTGTACTTAGTTCAAGCATATTTATATAGTTCTGCCCAGGGTTTAGTTTCACGTCGGCTTGTCGGACACTTGATTTGGGTGTCCGATGTTTGTACCCGTAATTGCATAACTGCCGACTTAAATTATAGCCTGTCCCTTTTTAGAACGACTCCAGGATGTTGGCACCGTGGTACGTAAGTTACATGTAGGTCATCATGTTTTTACAATTTAGATTTACGACTTAATTGTGTAATGTGTATCGATGCAGTGATATTGTCCGAAGTGTTACGCTCGTTATATTGTCGCCTTTCTGTGTAACAGGCTTGTCAGTCACGGTAAACTGTGATATTTACATAATTAGTTACATTTATAGCTTTGATTAGACTTCTCCAAGGAATTATGCCTTTTGACTATTAATTCACTTGAAAATTAGAATCAATTGATGCATTGTGCACTATGATTTCGGCGTTACATGAGTCGTTAGCTTAGATTTAGATTTTGGCTACTTTCGGTACGCGCTATATAAAAGAAGAGAAACGGCAGAACCATAGTTTAGTCACCTTCCATCAACCATGACATTAACAACTTTCAGGATTTGCAACCATAAACAAACAGTGACATTGGAAACGGCGTGGAAAGGGAGAATGAATTTAGTCCATACATTTTAAAGATAAAATTCAATTAGATTCTATGTTCGATATGCTTCAGATATAGCGGTTACAGGAGAACAATATTGTATTATATTTGGTTAGGCTATTTTAAAGTTTTTACTACTATTCTTAGCCATGCATGATGAGACAGTTTGAAAATTTTCTTATTTTGAAAAGCTGACTGCGATGATAGATATTACAATATTTGTCTCTGTGATTGCTTATACAATTAGGCCTATAGTTGATTAGTCCCTGTTTGGTCGCATTCAATAAAAATATTTGCTACATCAACATCTAGTTTAAAGTAAAAGCCCAAACTGCGCAATCAGTGCTTGGTCAGTGTTATCGGCTGAGTTTCCAGGTCATAATCGTAATTTAGAATTTTCTAAAGCGCTAAAGCTTTAAGAGCAGGGCACCAGTTTTTTCGTGATTGCTTCCTCGTGTCAGAGGGATTGCACAGAGATTCCAAGTGGAGGCCTAAGTACGGTTGCCAGAAGACCAGGAAGGAAAGGAGGCAGAAGCTAATGCGAATTCGCCTGGTACGAGAAAGATTGGAAGGCGCAGAACAGGAAGAATGCTCAGGGTAGGAATTCTTCAAGAAGTGAGACTCTAGTTTGAAGTGAGTGGTGATAGAGTAGAGTGAGGTAGGTGATGGTGGGTGATTGGCGAAATTGGTAGAGGCGATATGAGTAGAGGTTTTTGCCTAAATTTCCCTTAGCGAGAGAGAGGGAGACAGACAGACAGAGACAGAGACAGAGAGAGACAGAGAGAGACAGACAGAGAGACAGAGAGAGAGAGAGAGAGAGAGAGGGAGAGGGAGAGAAAGAGAGAGAGATAGCCCAGAAATTGTTGCTATGGTACAAGATGAGCAAGAAAGCGAGGTCACCGATTATGCGTCAGATTAAATTACGCATAATGCAAAGGTTGAATGTGAAAGTATGACGAAGTATTTTCAAAATAAGTGAGCATTGTGTACTTGTGTTCAGTGATGGAAGTTTGTTCTAGATAATGGAGGTTGTCAATTCTTTTTTCAGACTTTTCCTTTGCGCAATAGTTATCTCTTTTGCAATACACATATTATGATAATTCTTTGGCAAATACCAACCTTAGTCAAAACTTGATGGGCAATATGAAGTGGGTTACGGTACCCTTCCCTTGTCCATAACGTGGAGCAAAAAGGTATCCTTTACTTCCAGAAAATTACTCGTGCCTATGCTGAATTGAAACTATAGTGAAGAATTCCGTTTTAAAATAGTAGAGAAAGAAACAATTTAATCTGACCCTCTGATCGGGGTTCTGTCCTGTAGCCCAGGTGGGTACTGGCTTAGTCCTTTGCTCAATTTGGCACTTGTGATATTCTTGACCAGCAGATGATTATTTTCAGTTATAGTGTTCAACTTAATACATTGAGAAATGTGCAGCAATGCACAGAAACCCCCCCCCCCCGATGAGATACTTGGCTGCTATAGCCAAACCCCACTCACTAATGCAGGTAATCTCCGCATCACGAAGAGAACAATACCTCTTCCAAGTTGCTGAGATGAGGATTACCTATTTTATAGGGCTATAATTAATTCATTGATTCGTTTCACATCATTTACCTTTTTCACACCACTTCACGCTCACAAACACAAGCGTACGTTCATATACTTCCGCATTCAATGCTGTACTTTCGCTCTGGAGAGAAAACGGTACTGGCCGATAAACCAGGCAGGTTGATCAACCTAGCCAGTTCAAACAAATCGACGTAAAAGCACAAAGCTATAAAGTAAACAATAGAAAATAGACCACCTTCTAGCAAATTACGAACAAACAGCTTGTGCTTCAGTAGTAGTAACTACACAGTAGAAACGGGAACAGCTACTATAGTAAAGAGCACTTGCAACCAGGACCTATTCAATGTGAAACCCTACATTTTAAAAAGAATTCATTTTCATTTCATTCTTTTTTGATAATTTATATAGCGCCTCTTCAAGAAACCTACTCAGAGGTACTCCCTGTCCAGCTACGGTTAAAGAGAGAAGACTTAAGGAGGCGGTAGAAAGTAGGTGAACTGCCTCGTGGAAATAAGCGCAAAGAAAGTGGGAGCCCATTGCACGTAGAGGGGCCAGCCACTGAGAAGACAAGACGCTGTTTAACTGAGAAGCGGGACCGAGGGACCAACAGCTCACCCCCAGTTGCAGAAAGCAGAACTCGACGGGACAGAGAGCGATGTGCACATAAGGATTTCCTGCCTCTTTGTGACATTCACGTATTTGTGCATGAACTAAATATATCTGACTATCGTGTACAAAGTGATGCTCTGCTGTTGCCAGCACGGTCAATATTTTTTTATATTGGCATATTATAATATAATATATAATTTCATTACTGCGGTATCGTATTTAACTACAACAAAGTATATTCTCAGTTTGTCGTACGAGTGAGTATTGAGAGTGAGTCCGGAGTTCGTGATGTTTGCTACTCTGGTGTTTAATTATAGAATTCATAGACTGTGTGAACAACTAACAGTTTCCTATTCCGGTCGCTCTCTCGAGTGGGTAACACATGCAAACTCCAGGCCCACATAAAAATTCTTGCTCTTTCGGGGAAACATGCCACATACATAGTATTATATTTCTGTTGTCAATCTCTTAGGCGCTGATGGTTGGTCTGTACTGCTATATCAATCAATCAATCAATCAATCAATCAATCAATCAATCAATCAATCAATCAACTGAAATTTGTGTAGCGTCCCTTCACGATCCTTACTCAGAGGCGCTCCCAACCCAGGCCAAGCGGAAGATGGTAGCAAAAGAACTATTAGCGGAAACTAGGCTCTAGTTCGAGAAAACCGTGATAAGCCTAGCAAACCATGAAAAAAAAGCCTAAAGAAAACGAACAAGTTTTGAATCTGCCTAACCTAGCCGGTGTTGACACGTCGAGACGCAACTGGCTATGAGCTCCCTTGGATTTGTCCATTTTCAAAAATCTATGCAGTATAAGCATGGAAATGCTTATCTCAAAATCTCTGAGCGGTAACTTACCTTCTCATTCCAGCTCCTTCTTTCCACTCAGACTATCGTAAACTCCATTAACCGGAAATGCGTTTAACCCGCTATGGTTCTTGATTGCGATTTAACCAGTGGCGGCGCATTTGACCTGCCTATTTCACTCTTGACCTGCCTTATGACCTGCCTATTTTACTCTTGACCTTTGGAATTTTTAATATAATTTTTACATTTAAAACTTAATTATTAGATCTAAACGACTTTTTTACGTTTAATCTAGTAGGCCTATATCAATAGAAGTCTTTGTTGTAAACTCAAAAATTGTCTATTCGGCTATAAACGTTCAATGGTTATTTCCTTCGTTTTATATATATCTAAGTTATACTGCTTAAGTTGAGGTTATGCTGCTTGATGCGTCAAACTCAAACATTAATTTCTTCGACCTGCTGAATAACTCCCATGACCTTGACTCCAAGCAACCATCGACCGATGTCTTTGGAATTTTTATATTATACTAGATCAGATAAGACATCTCAGGTGTCGATCATGACTTAATTTTTACCATCTTTCAGGGGCGTCTACACCATAGAAACCTTGGAGCAAATGCTCCATCCAAGAAATAAGGGGGGAAAGATTTGTCAGTGTGTGTGCCACCAATTTAGGGGGGAAAGAACGGCGAGGGGGAAGAAGAGGGGGAAAGGACGTTGCTCCAATGACTTAAGGGGGATAGACGCCTCTGCCATCTTTAACATGTAGGATATTGGTGATAAAGAAGTTTTGAGATTAGAATTGGATTACCTATTGATCCAGTCAGAATTGTTGATTTAGAGGCCGAATTAGCTAACCATATTCTGCAGCCATTACTGCTGTCAACACTCAAATAATATGACAAAATTGAGAAACCAAGTTCAACAACTTTCGCTTTATGCCCACGATTTCTGAGTTTACTGTTCTCGGCCATTCAGGAATACTTTCACTATTTCAATGTAGTGATGCCGCATATAAATTATACGATAAACTATAGAAATCTGATTGAGGCTTGTTACGTCCTCAATAATCAGAGTTAGCTGTCAATATTAATTTGACGGGTTCGTGGAAATTTAACCTGTTGATTAAAGGCAGGGTGAGAATAGAGTCACTGCATGTAGCTGCATGAGATCATGTTTCTTTATACAGGCGTCCCTGCAGAGCCTTTCCAAGAGCGTGTTCCCTTGGATCTATTTTTGATCCAGGTCTTCCCAGGTGGACTCATTTCGGTACAGAATCTCTCGTGTAGAGTATGTTTTTCCCCAGATATATTTCATCGGCTGAGAATTCTCTATAGCAGATACAATTTGATAATTATCAATTACCGTCTACCCTTCAAATAATCGAAGGTTGGCCTTACTCTTATGAAAATAGCATACAGATCCAGTACTAGCTGTTATCATGAAGCCAGTACCAATGAAAGAAAGATGAGTAGATGGGCAGGTATATAGGTTAGTATGCAGATTTGTATGTTACCCTATTACAATGTCCATATTTCTACATTATCTCCTCTAGAATTCTCCCTGCCGGCCTGAGAGATCTAAGAGGATATCGCGCGTTTGCTGTAAGTTGAAATTATTCAAAGTTGTTGTTCAGTGTTTTACGTCTTTCATAGCATCGCACACATTCGTCGGAGAAACAAGGTTGTTTCTCTCGGACCTCTTAAGTGACTTTGAACAAGAAATGGGAAGTATAGTAGACGAGTTTGTCTCTCGGATCCTCATGAAAACAACACAGTTTCAACTGAAAACAGATGTATTCGAATTGCTTGCTTTTGACAAAGAACTGAAGTCTTCGAATCGTTTTACTGGGGACGAGAAAACTGCGACCTTTTTCTTAACTGGAAGCAGTGCAGACCTTAAAATCAAACCATTGCACAGCTGCATAGATGACATTGATTTGATGTACAATACAAACGACGAAGTTGTGATACCAGCGTCTTTCGATATTCCAAACGACAGCTTTCTCAAACAGCTGAGCGAAAGCGTCGTTCTGTATCGCATGAAGCAGATTGAGTATCCGGGATATATCCATTTACTCGTGGCTGGCAGGCTAAATTGGAACGAAATAACCAGAACATACGTCTACGAGCCACCAAAATTCAACGCATTCTTGAACGATCAGGGTGAGTTTAGCACTATATCTGTTTGCTAGATCTTCTTTCTCTGTATATATATATTTCTCTTTCATTGCAAACTGCCTTCGCTGGTTTTGACATTGAGTGGGTATGTGTGTGTGGGTCTACACGTGAAGTTAGTGACACCTTACGTTTCCTGGGTGAGAACTCGTCAACCGGAATTCAATGGGCGAGGATTTTCGAATTATGAGAGGATTTACGTTTCGTGTAGTTAAAGCATGTCACCGTTAACGCCTGTGTGCACACTGTAGCCGCTTGGATGCACACTCTAGCTACTTGGGTACACACTGTGGCCGCTTGGGTGAACACTGTTCAACCTGTTATATAAACTGGAGCATTATTTTTGAATTTAGGATCCCATATGTGTACTTCATCCCCGATTTGCCTGGAAGAAACAGGACCTGCGATTCGAGACAACGATGGTTACGTTGAAGCGTCAATGGAAGGGCAGGAAGTGCACTACAATCTAGTATTTGATTTAGTCAAGAGCAAGCCTTGTCCTTACTGGCCTCCACAAGCGGATGACTTTGCTAGGCGTCGCAGAAGACACGGTTGGCCCAGTAAAAGCACCATAGATCAGATCGTCGGTCAAGGTTGTGATGTGGTCCACGTCTCTCATGCCTACCGTCGAAATACATCTGACAGGACACAATGGCGACTGTCCTTCTCCAGAGCAGAAACGATTCTGATACATTCTTGGACGCCTGTGCAGAAGATAATCTACCATATGTTAAGATACTTTTGTCGAAAACAGTTTTCCAAAGATGCTGCAATTTCCAGTTATCATCTGAAGACTCTGCTGCTCTGGAATTGTGAAGAAAGACCTGCTGATTACTGGAAGTCATCTTGTCTTGTGCGCATTACAAGCGATCTTTTGTCACAGTTGGTTCAGAATATCAGAGAAAGGCGACTGTTCAATTATTTTATTACGGATTGTAATCTGATGGTAAGCAAATTTGACTTGCATGATTCAAATGGACAGAGGTACGACTCTCTTATTACGAAATTATTTTCTTACACTCGAATGGAGACACTAGCGCAGTGGTTCTTTGAAAACTATATAGTACTAGCCGCAAATAAGTATTATGACAGACAATTGAATCAGTTTGTTGGCAAACTGGTCTCCCGCAAACTTACAGAAAGCGTAAATGATTCCACATTGCAGCAGGAATTTATCCGCCGATTTCTTAGTGAGTATGAGAAAGGAAAAGCGGCGAAGACGTGTGTGGAAATGGACCACTGCATTACAAATATTTTTAGTATATCTTCCAACAGTGGCATGTCCTTAGATCTGTGTAGGCTCATTTTGGACAGATTACCTCGGATAGATTATCGATTTCTGGAGTTTTTTCGATCATTTATTTGCATGAAGGCTGCGTATCGAATAGATGAGACTGGGTGTTTGCCTGACCACGAGACAATCAGTTTAGTTATTGAAGTCTTGCCTGTTCCTGAGAAAGTATATTTTTCGTCTTTGGATCAGTGCCACAGCGAAAGCGCAGGTTCATATTTCAGTCAAGCGTTGACGCTTCTTCTTATCGCCAGACAAACGCAAACCGAGAAGCAACTTTTGCTTGAACTAGGAAAAGCTTTCCTATTTAAATCTCTTGAGTGTGAAAATGCTAGTTCATTTTTCTGTGCAACAAGCGCTTATTTGGCTGCAATATTTTATCAAATGGAAGACTACGATAGAACGTTGGATTTTATTAAGCTTGTCTTAACAAAAGTGGATCACTCTGCTTGCGAATATTGCACAATGCAACCTTTTTTACCAATTATTGACCTTGTTCTGGGTTCCTTCGTGTCAATATCTCCATTTGAAAATGCTGGTTTAGCACAGTGTTCTGTTCGTAATTCAGCCGATAGGTCGAGCCAGAATGATGTCACACCAGAGATGTTCGCGGATCTATTATTAGCATACATCCCTTCCAATTGGGATCAGTTTGAGGAATTGTGCTGTGACGATGTATGCAAGAAGAAAATTCATTCTCACAAGCATTTCAGGTCACCGGATTCAGAGAGTAGAAATTCAAATTGCAGTGCAACTAAACTCAGGATATATCTTCGAGCAAATTCCGCGACACAAATTGTTGCTCAGAAGAGCGTAAATGAAACGTTTTCTGAGGATAGCATCAAAAGTCTGGTGTATTCACGTACTGGTCGAATTTACAACAGAATAAAATCTAATGCATGCGGTGAGTTCACTAAAGCAGGTGCGCCTGCAACGCGGCAATTTGAAATGTGCTACTCACGCACTGAGCATGAAGAAATATTAAAGCCTACGAAAAAGCTCAAATCTCCTGAGAATAAGAGTAAGCATTCTAAAGCGGACGTGTCTACGCAGCCTACTAGGAATCCGTGTTGGAAATTTGCGCGACAACATCATACGTTAATATCTGAAGTGGCTGCAGTTATACGACGAGACCTCATGAATGCTTTGATGAAAGTTAGTGTCATTCATATCAATACGTTTAACTTCGCCATTGAAAATGACGCAGACATATCAACAACTGAATTTTTCCCACATCATTATATGGCACTGTATCATTTCAAATGTGGGTTGTTCCGTGAGGCCTTAGACATTTTTAGCGGCGTCCTAAGTTTAGGCCTACAGGGCATGCTTTCTGTCCGATCCTCCTATACAGATATTATTTGTTCACCGCCATATTGGTTGCTATTGCCGGATGATCTCAAGGCGATACTAGAGGAATATAGAAGCACTGATGAATGCCTCACTATCGATGGACGAGTTATGGCGCTGTATATGAAGACTCAGTGCCTGGTGAACTTAGATCAACCGGCAATTGAAGTGGCTTCGACGCTGCTGCTTCTCCGCGGCTATGCTATACGGCATGAGGACGTCAGAACAGAGGCTCACGTGAAAATGTTTTCATACTTATACACGGAAGTATTTCGAAGTTACAGAGGTATAATCACCGAAAACGAATCTAATGGTCTATCAGTGATTGAAAATGGACGTACGATAGTTATTTGGGTAAGTGTGTTGAATATACCTGGAATAATTAAATATTATATTAAAAACATATGACAATAGCAAGTACGCATACAGTTGCTGTTAATGGGTCTTTGCATACTTATATTCCATGTTATGTTAGCTATCGAACTGTAACATATTAAAGTATATTTAGCACTAATCAAGCCCAAACCAGTGCACTGTCAAACCCATTTCTGGGTTTTTCATACTTGTTGAGCGTTTTACCAGGCACGGTCAAATCAATACATTATACATCCTCTTCTTTTAAAACTTTCCGTCATTAATGAGATACTGTATGTTTAAATATTCCTAAGTGAAGATTAGTCCACATATGGTTGTACTGTTCAACTATGCCGTCCATCTAGTAGAGTATCTGCGTGTATAGTTGATGAATTTGGAAATTATAGCAACAGTCGTCACTTCATTCAACTGAGGGAAATTAAAAAGCTTAGTGGCAAACGCAAATCGCATCTTGAATGTTATCCCCATGACCACTTTGACACCGAATCAAAAGTCATAATAATCTCTCTGAAGTTCCCTGCCGTTGCTGTTTATGTTTTTATTTTATAACTCTTAAATACATGTGTAGAGTTGTATACAGATGACATTTTTTAAAAGGGCCTTACCTATCGACAAGAAGACAACCTGAGTGTTGGGATTTCAGCGGCCTTCTTGAAGTTAGGCCTATTTCGTATATATGACCAATAAGAAATTATTAAAGGCAGTTCAAAGGTTATGAATAAGATAAAACATTAGCTATTGCAACATTAATTTATTAGACAAAACGAAGCTCGGCAAGACGAAAAATGCATAATTATTAGAAGTTCGCATAAGTCTTCGTCTGAAAGAAATAGCACGCGCTACAGTTGCTCTTTGTTTTAAAAGACGTCTCTTTCTATTATAATCGATTCGTGCAACGCGTGAAATTATATGTCATCTGAGTCATTT
This sequence comes from Allolobophora icterica, assembly GCA_963556255.1. Classification (NCBI taxonomy): domain Eukaryota; kingdom Metazoa; phylum Annelida; class Clitellata; order Crassiclitellata; family Lumbricidae; genus Allolobophora; species Allolobophora icterica. The sequence continues at coordinate 71,473,622 of OY744604.1, forward strand.
GCAGTAATGGGCACTAAACTATTTTCTTTTAGTTAAACTAAAACTATTTTCCAACTAAAAAAGTAGTTTAACTAAAGTTGGCAACTGATTTTGGAAATTAGTTAACTAAACTAAAAAAGTAGTTAAACTTTTTCCAACTTTTTAAAACAAACATTTTTCACAATAAAAGACGTTAAGTGAACTGTAATAATGCAAAGCGTCAATGACAATTTCACCTTCAAACTATGCAATGTGTACTGTTCTGGCATACAGTTACATGTGTACTGTAAGTAGTCTATGAATTTGAAAACACTAATGCTATAACCATGCAGTGTTAAAATGTTTTTTGCTGACAGTGTTCAATGTTCACTGTGGAAAAATAGTTGCATATTGCAGATTTTTTTAGTTAAACTTTTTAGTTAGCAACTATAATTTTTTAGTTAAACTATGGTTTTAACTAAACTATTTTTTTAGTTAAACTTCTTCCTTAACTAACAAATTTTAGCTAAACTAAAAGTTAGCAACTTTTTAGTTAACTATTGCCCAATGCCCATCACTGGTCATTTGCTTTATTTCTGCAAAGACTTTTGTAAACAGACGTCAAGGGTTCTCCTATCATAACCTTTTCAGACTGAGAATTCCGGCGACGAAATTCGTGTTCATAGAAAATGTTATTGGAGGTAGATGTATTGCTGGGAGCATTGGAAATCAAGTACATGTATTCGTTTGTCCAAATAACAGCATCCAAAGTAAGTTTTATTTATTTTAAATACACTCTTTGGCTAAGAGAATGGTATGAAAGTAATTAGCTAACTAAGTAGTACCAACAAGATTGCAATTGTTGAACTAGATCAAAGGTGGTATGCTAGGCCTATCCGCGATAATTTTGTATTGTGAATAGTGTAACGGACCAGGATGGAGCAAACTTTCATTATTGGGCGCTATAGAAGTTGTAGTAAGGTTGGTTAGGTGCTGTGGACCTCAAGGAAGGTCAATGGGTCCTGTGAGGCCCAGTTTGATACACCAGTGAGGCCTCGTGCCTCTGTGAGGCCTCGTGCCTCAGTGAGGTCCGATGCCCGGGGACTGATGCGCGGGAAGGCCCAGTGCCCGGGGACTGATGCGCGGGAAGGCCCAGTGCCCGGGGACTGATGCCCCAGTGAGGCCCAGTGCCTCAGTGAGGCCTCGGAAACCATATAAAAGGGGCCTCGTGCTTTGAATCGAGGGAGACGATCGCCGGGGACTATTGTGGCGAAGCCCTTGTCGGATGCTGGGACATTTTATAGGAGAAGAAGGGGTTCTCGATAGAGCAGGGTGAGACGTTTTCTTCGTGAGGCATCGATGTAATTACTGCAATTAATTCTGTACACGAAAAGATTGTTTGTTTCGACACGAGAAGTGTTATGGTTTTGTGATTCTCTGGAAATACCGAATTATTGTGAATTTCGTGATCACTTGGATCTTAATACAAGTCTTCAATCGTCATTCGTCTTGTCATTGTTTAGTCGATCGGTTGTAAGGAAACTCGCAAGTCCTTCGACGACATCGGAGGCCTTATCTACGCGTACACGTCCAGGGCCTTCTTAACCACTCGGCTGGCCTTGGAGGTATACGGTATATTGAGAGATATACCCCGGTGAGAGAGAGGTTCATTTCCGCCACACTGGCCCCACAAGTGGGGTAGCGAAGAGCTCATTTCCGCCACACTGGCACCAGAAGTGTGGTATTGAAAGGACGAGTTTTGATCGACAGCAACCGGAAAAAGCGATGGAAGACGAGGAGGTGATCATTCGACGAAGACCGCGGGGCATCGAGGATCCGGTCTCGGGCACTTCAACTCCCGTGAGAAGACGGCAAACGACGGAGGCCTCACCAGAACGGAGTCCTTTCGAGGTCATTGACGATGGTGACCTGAGGCCCGATGAACTGAGCGGACGAGAAAGACCAGAAGAAACAATGTCGCCACAGAAATTGCTGGAAGGCATCGGGGGCCTTCTGAAGACGAGACCGATGCAGATGAAACCAGGGAAGTTCGACGGAACCGGATCGTTGGAGTCGTTCCTGGCTCAATTCGAGGTATGTGCAACACATAACCGATGGACGGCCTCGGATAAGATCGACTTCCTCCGATGTGCATTGGAGAAAACTGCGACTCAGTTGTTATGGGACTTCGGCGCTCGACAGGATGTAACATATGAAGAATTGGTCGGACGTCTGAGACAACGGTATGGCATGGAAGGCCAGGCCGAGATGTTCCGTGCGCAGCTCTACTACCGACGTCAGCGAGCTGGTGAGAACCTTAGCGACCTTCTTCATGATATTCGGCGACTTGTGGTCCTCGCGTACCCGGTTCCATCCAATGAGACTACGCAGATCATCGCCAGGGACTCTTTCTTGGAAGCCATGCGGGACCTCAAGGTTCGCGAGCGAGAGCCAAAAAGTTTGGACGAGGCCTACCGGACGGCGCTTCGTCTCGAGGCCTACCGGCAGACGACGGATACAGACGATCGGAGAAGGCAGCCGAACAGAGTGAGAGGAACGCAAGAAGCCGACCTCGACGCTCAGATCCAGTCACGGATAGACCGCTTTCTCGCTGAGCAACGCGAGGAGCAACGAAGATGGCAACGAGAGCTGGAGAGTAACATCGACCGACAACTCCGAGAACTGCGAGGCCCAGTTGCGACGACCGATGCAACCGGGCGAGATGCTCGGCCTCCGGAAGGCAACCAAGGAGTTTCACGGCGGACGGCGGCCTGCTTCAACTGTGGCCGACCCGGTCACTTCGCTCGCAACTGCCGGCAAGGCCGCCGGCCCTTCAATCGTCAGCCAGCAACGGCAACGGTCGGTATGGAACCGACCGATGCAACGGAGGAAGTTGTCACTAACCACACGGCGCGGTCAAGGCTTCCGAACCGCGCAACCAACAACGCCATCTACATACGAGGTATAGTCAACGGACGACCGCAGACCTGCCTCATCGACACTGGATCAGAAGTAAGCCTGGTACCGCTTTCTACTGTTGAAGGGTTAGACTTACGTCCTTGTAATCGCTTTTTGATGGCTGCTAATGGGTCTAATATACGGGTCCTTGGAGAAGTAAACATCCCGATTAAAATTCGGACGGGTTTTGAAATTCACACGGGTTTTCTGGTCTCGGACCAAGTTGCTGAACCTTTGTTAGGTATGGATTGGCTAAGGGAGCACCGATGTCGCTTAGGGTTTGGTGCTGGGGCCTTGTTTGTTGGCCGTCGACGTGTCTCTCTTGTAAGGGGCAATGGGTCCATGTGGTGCCGGCGCGTGATCGTCGCTGAGGAGGTTGTGATATCGCCTAAGTGCCAGCAGGATGTGGTAGTTAAGACGCAGTATGGGGACTTAGCTACTAAAGCGCCTGCATGGATGAATGAGGCCGTAGAGGTCCAGCCTGGTGTTCACTTAGCCCGAGTAGTAGTAGCAGATCATGTGGATACAACTCAGGTAAGGGTGGTAAACCTTAGTGAAGACCCGGTTAAGCTAAGTAGGGACCAACTGCTAGGAGGCTTACACCCAGTAGAGGTTGAATGCAGCAGTGTTAGCAAGGAAGGCAGAGGTCGGGTTGAGGGTGATTTTTCACTTGACTTTTTGCTAGAAGATCTTCCGGAAGAGGTGGGGCCGGATGATCGTATACAGCTGCGAAACTTGTTGGCAGAATATAAGGATATATTTTCTGCAACGGAAGGAGATCTTGGTAGAACGACCGTGACTACACATAAGATAGACACCGGTGATGCACGACCGGTAAGACAGCCTTTAAGGCGACAGCCATTGCCGTATAGGACTGCAGTAGATGAGCATCTGGATAGTATGTTGGCTGCTGGGACCATTGAACCTGCTGTTAGTGAATGGGCGTCCAATGTAGTGCTGGCCCGTAAGAAAGATGGCACCTTGAGATTCTGTATTGACTATAGACAGTTGAATGATAGGACTAAGAAGGACTCGTATCCGCTTCCACGGATTGATGAATGTTTAGACGCACTTGCTGGTGGTGGGTGGTTCAGCACCCTGGATTTACGGAGCGGCTATCACCAGGTGGCCTTGGACCAGAAAGATGCAGACAAGACTGCCTTTGTTACACGACGGGGTATCTTTCAATGGAATGTGATGCCGTTCGGGCTCTGTAATGCGCCAAGTACTTTTCAGAGGCTGATGGATATCGTCCTCTCCGGTTTAAACTTTGAGATTTGCCTAGTTTATCTGGACGATGTGATAATTTTCGGAAGCACTATAGAACAGCATCTCGACCGATTGAAGCAGGTGTTTCAGCGACTGAGAGAGGCTAATCTAAAGCTTAAGCCTAGCAAATGCCGTTTAATGCGCAGGGCAGTTAATTTCCTAGGACACATCATTACACCAGAAGGAGTGTCGATGGACCCGTCTAAGATACAGGATGTTGTTGAGTGGCCTACCCCTCAATGGTTGAGGGATGTACGAGCATTCGTAGGGTTGTGCTCCTACTACAGGCGCTTCATTCGTGATTTTTCTATGATAGCGGCCCCGCTATTTGCTTTGACAAAGAAGGGTAGGGCCTTCGAATGGGATTTGACCTGCCAGGAAGCATTTGAACGGTTGAAAACCGCCTTGACAACCGCACCAATTCTAGCTTTGCCTGGGGATGAAGGAGTTTACGTGCTGGATTGTGATGCATGTGACTTAGGCATAGGAGCAGTTTTGTCTCAACGCATTGAAGGCGAGGAAAGGGTAATAGCTTATGGCAGTCGTCTTCTGTCCAATGCAGAAAGGAATTACTGTGTTACTCGTAGGGAGTTGCTTGCAATAGTACACTTTACGAAGTTGTATAGACAATACCTGTTGGGTCGTCCATTTGTGTTAAGGACGGACCACGCCGCCTTGCAATGGCTTCAGCGAACTCCGGAGCCTATTGGCCAATAGGGGCGTTGGTTGGAAAGGTTGGCTGAGTTCGAATTTCAGATAATACACCGACCGGGTCGACAGCATGGAAACGCGGACGCGCTTTCCAGGAAGCCATGCCGTCAATGCGGCTATGAGACTTGGAGTGAGGTAGCCGCGGTGACTGAAGTGGCGGGGCCTGGTGTAGCAGATAATGAGCCCGGGACCCCGGAGTCATTAGATAAGGCACAGGAAGAAGACCCGGACCTTGGTATAGTGAGATCGTGGCTGAAGGAAGGTGGGCAGGTCCCCGATCTTGTACAAATCCTGTATGAGAATGCTGCTATAAAGACGTATTGGCATCAACGAGAACAGTTGTATTTGCTAGGAGGCGTCTTATATCGCCGAACGCCTGACGATGTGGAACAGTTAGTAATGCCTAAGGTCCGACGCGAAGAGTTCCTTAGGCTGGCTCACACGGGAATTACGGGAGGTCATTTGGGGACCCGACGCACAAGATGGCAAATGCGACGTAGAGCATACTGGGTAGGTTGGTCTAAAGAGACCAAACGCTTTTGTCAGCGTTGTTCACAATGCGCCCAGTACCACCGCGGACAACCTCCTCGGCAGGGCCCGCTGCAACCACTGCCTTGTGGGGAACCCTTTGAGCGACTAAGCCTAGACATTACCGGCCCTCACCCAAGGAGCCGACGGGGTCATGTTTATATTTTAACGGTCATGGACAATTTTACTAAATTTGTCGAGGCCATTCCCATGGGTAATCAGGAAGCGATATCGGTGGCTAGAGCGTTAGTCGAAAATGTAATTGTGAGGTACGGGGCCCCGTTGCAAATACTTACTGACCAGGGAACGAATTTTGATGGGAATCTTTTCCGGGAGCTCTGTAAAATATTGGGCATTGATAAGGTCAGAACCTCTGCTTACCACCCAAGCGGAAATGGGATGATCGAAAGGTTTCACAAAACTTTAAACGCCATGTTGGGGAAGGTTATATGCAGCCATCAAAGGGATTGGGACGACGTCTTGCCCCATGTCCTGGCCGCCTACCGGGCGTCGCTGCATGAAACGACGGGCTTCAGTCCGAACTTCCTCATGTTTGGTCGCGAGGCAAGAGCACCAGTGGATCTTGTCTACGGTCGACCTCCGGATGCCGATCGCACGGATGGTACCTACGTGAGCTATGTTCGGGACTTTGCTGAACGAATGGAGAATGCATATCGACTTGTCCGCGAACAGTTGAAAGTCACGGCGGAACGACGTCGCCATACATATGATCTTCGAGTTCGTCCCGCGCGGTTCAAGTCTGGGGACCGCGTATTCTACTTCACACCGCGTCGTCATCGAGGCCGCACTCCGAAATGGACCCGTATGTTCACGGGGCCATTTACTGTGGTGGAGCAGCGAGGAGCTGTAAACTACGTAATCCGGAAGACAGCCAATTCCAGACCGTTTACAGTGCACGTCGACAAATTAAAGTTATGTTTCGACGAAGGGATATCAAGGGAAGAAGAGGCGCCGCTGGATCAACCAACGAGCGAAGAGACGGATAGAGGCCGACCTCGGCGAGAGACTCGCCGGCCGGCACGTTATTGTCAGTAAAGAGGTTGACGTTGGATGGCTCGGGCCTTGCGGTTACGCCCGGACGTCCGAAGTAATGTTCTGTAGTGCAGCTGGTTGGCAACTGCTGTGACGATGCTGATCTGATAATGTTTCTGTGTTGCAGGCAGCTGGGATACTGTTGCTGTCAAGCGAATTAGCAAGGAAAGCTAGAACACAGAATACCATTCTTAACGAGGCTTTGTATTGAAAAATTGTTGCTTATAGAATGTGTAATTTAGTTTTGCTGAAGTGAAGCATAATTTTGTAATTTTTGTTCATGTAGTGATGCAATGGCTGATGAGATTGACCGCACCGAAGTGGTGAGAGAAATTCTTCCCTTTGAAGACAATGTCATAGATTTTCACCTCGACGAAATTGATCTGGTGGCTTTAATGGAGGATGAAATTGATACGAGTGAATTAGAATTATTTTTGGAGTGTGCTGATGAAGCTATGGAACCGCCCTTGTCGCCGGACTTGGCCGAGCTAGAGTTGTCATCACTATTTTTCTATGGTGTGGATGAGATTGATCTCTGTGGGTTAAACATGTCGTGTCCCGATGCCTTTGAAGATTATGCATTCTTAAACTGTTGTCTTAAGGGCATCTGGTGCCCTTACAATTGGTGCTCATCTTTTTAAGAGTTAACTTGAGCGGTAGTCTGATAGATTTCTTTTAAGTTACCGTGTGCACGAGAAATTAATACTTATGCGCTATATAAATGCAATGGCTTAATTATCGTTTGGGTTGACGTAAGAGAGTCGTAACAATTAACGGTTTTGAATTAGCAGCGTAAGTTTTATTGTGTGGCCAAAGTTAGAAATTTGGTGTTAGATGTTATTGTTTATTGATATTGTTGGTCATTGATTAATTTAGTAGGACCGGAATAATTAACGGTTTGAATTAGCAGCGTAAGTTTTATTGTGTGGTTAAAGTTAGAAATTTAAGATGTGGTGCTGTTTAATTTCGAACAAAATGCTATTGTTCAGTGATTGTGGCCGTACGCGTTCAGTGGGGCCTAGTGCTTCAGTGGGGCCTTAGTGCCCGAGACCTTAGTGCCTGGGCTTTAGTGTTCAAGGTCTTGTCGCCTGAGGTCCTAGTGCCCAGCGAGGTCCTAGTGCCCAGTGAGGTCCAGTGCCCGGGAGGGCCCATTGGTCCTAGTGCCTCGGGGTCTTATGCCTTACGTCTTGAGCATAAAAGACATAGATTCTTCTTTTGTGTATTATTACTGTGGTCAACCGGTTACAGATCGCTAAAGACTCTCACAGATTTATATCGATCATGGATCGGCGTGGATTTCGACGCTGCTCGCAATGTTTTACTTTGTTCTCCGGAAAATATGCGGGGCATTCATTGGCGAAGCATTTGAAGCACTTCCATTCAGAGGTTGTGCGACGGGTCGTTGACACTGGAGAGGTTATGGAAGTCGAAGTTGAGGCCGGACCGAGCGGTCAACGGCCAAGGGAGACAATGAACGAAGAAAGGGACGAGCACTCGTCCGACCTTCTATGTTCCGAGACTCTGGAAAAACTGCCTGGCGCTTCGTCGCTGTCGGGCTTTGAAGATGTGGACCTTTCCTCCCTGTTTCCATACGTGCTGGGGGGTATGGAACAGTTCGATCCGTGGCGTGGACTAGCTGAAAGCCAGTCGGGCTCGACCGCACAATCGAAACATGGAGCTGATGAACTGCTGGTCAAAGTGATGGTTGCTACGCCTCAAAATACCAAGGATGACACTCCTACTGTGAATGTTACTCGTGCCATTTTGGAGTCAGATAACTGCCAGGAAATAATGAATTCGAATGCGACCGATCCGACGTTTTCTTCAGTGGTTGCGGTTGCGGAAACCGGCGTGGGTACACCCGAACCGGTCCCTGGACCTTCATATTCACCTATATCTTCGCCCAGTCACTCGGAAGAAGAATTCCCTCCTGCATCCATCGCAGTAGCCCGGTCTAAGGAGTTGGCCTTGCTCTGTGATAAGGCTAAGTCGTGGAACCGCACTTGCAACCCAGAAAGGTTCGGGCACTTGGTTGCGCCGAAACTGTCGACATTTTCTGTGGAAGAAGCCGAAGATGTATTCCGCTGGTATCAGTCCCCAAAAGAATGTCTGATTGAAAGTGTGGATATAAACATTCCCCCACCTTCAACTCCGGACCTGCGTGTGAAAGAAGAAGAAGGAGTTAAAGTTGGAGCGAGCTTGGAGTTGTCAGAAACCATAGTTATCGAGTCTGACCCAGAAATAGAGATGGTTGTGATTAGTTCGGACGAGGAACCCGATTGTAAGTAAACTGTGGTCTTGATACATACAGTAGAGTTTTTCATTGTAAAGTGATTGTGGCGAAGTGCCTTCTTTTGAGTTGCAAAATGTGATCATAGTAATCGCTAATAACTTTTTAGTTCTACGAAGTGGTTCTGAATTGTATTGCATTCCGGGATGGTTTGAGGCTGTTCTTTTTTTAGTGTTGCACTGTGAGTTGAGGATGTTTTCTTTTGGGTGACTATTGATTGAGACACTTGCAGTAGATTGTCTCGGAGGGGCCTCAGTGCCCGAGACCTTAGTGCTTTGGGCCTTAGTGCCTCGGGACTTTATGTTATGCCTTCAGCCTAGTGTTTTTCTTTAGGTTGTAAAATGCCATTGTATTGACTCATAGTAATTACTAATGACTTTTAGTTTTACGTGATAGTTTGAAACTGCTTTCGAGGTTGCCTTTAGTGCCGAGAATGTTTTCTCTTGAATGATGATTTAATTGGAACCTTTATAGTAAATTGTCTCAGAGGGTGGGGACACCCTCTCACCCTGGCCCCCGGAGAGTGTAACGGACCAGGATGGAGCAAACTTTCATTATTGGGCGCTATAGAAGTTGTAGTAAGGTTGGTTAGGTGCTGTGGACCTCAAGGAAGGTCAATGGGTCCTGTGAGGCCCAGTTTGATACACCAGTGAGGCCTCGTGCCTCTATGAGGCCTCGTGCCTCAGTGAGGTCCGATGCCCGGGGACTGATGCGCGGGAAGGCCCAGTGCCCGGGGACTGATGCGCGGGAAGGCCCAGTGCCCGGGGACTGATGCCCCAGTGAGGCCCAGTGCCTCAGTGAGGCCTCGGAAACCATATAAAAGGGGCCTCGTGCTTTGAATCGAGGGAGACGATCGCCGGGGACTATTGTGGCGAAGCCCTTGTCGGATGCTGGGACATTTTATAGGAGAAGAAGGGGTTCTCGATAGAGCAGGGTGAGACGTTTTCTTCGTGAGGCATCAATGTAATTACTGCAATTAATTCTGTACACGAAAAGATTGTTTGTTTCGACACGAGAAGTGTTATGGTTTTGTGATTCTCTGGAAATACCGAATTATTGTGAATTTCGTGATCACTTGGATCTTAATACAAGTCTTCAATCGTCATTCGTCTTGTCATTGTTTAGTCGATCGGTTGTAAGGAAACTCGCAAGTCCTTCGACGACATCGGAGGCCTTATCTACGCGTACACGTCCAGGGCCTTCTTAACCACTCGGCTGGCCTTGGAGGTATACGGTATATTGAGAGATATACCCCGGTGAGAGAGAGGTTCATTTCCGCCACACTGGCCCCACAAGTGGGGTAGCGAAGAGCTCATTTCCGCCACAATAGGCGCATGAAATTTGAACGCGCCTGAGAAAATAGTCAAAACGTCGGAAATAACGAAGTTGGATTTGATACTGCATAAAAATGACTTGAATTTCTGAATTCTTTAGTGAAAATTGCATATTTTTACGCAGGTAGATAAGCTACCCTTACTCAGTGTTGGGTAAACTCACACAAGAAATGAGTTAAATCAAAACTCAACTCATGCACCTCAAAATGAGTTTAAACTCAAACTCAACTCATCCTAAGTGAAACGAGTTAACTCAAACTCAGTTGTTAAATGAGTTAACTCATAAAAAATCACACGTTTCATACTAGCACGTTCTAATCGAGCAACAATTTTTCATTCACGCCTACTTGCAACAGAAAAATATTTTCCATCAAGAATACACGGTACTTCAGCCATGTTGTTCTTAACTGTTCACAATATACAAAATATGTAGTGCTTAAATACTGTCCGCTAGCAGTGTTTACGACTCTCCCTGCCGTCACCACTCACCAGTATGGAAAGCCGACGATATAAAAAAAGGCTTGTTTCAACATAATATGTGCCGAGTGCCGAAGAGTGAGTTGAGTTTAAAATAATTGACAGTTACAACTCAAACTCACAGAAAATATGAGTTAACTCAAACTCATAACCCACACTCTTTAAGGTGAGTTAACTCAAACTCATAAATCACAGCAAGTGAGTTAACTCGTGAGTTTAAACTCATATGAGTTAACTCATACCCAACACTGCCCTTACTTGACACGCGACATAGTTGTACTTGTTCGTTATTGCTACAAAATCCTTCTATCATTAGGGTCTAATACTAAGGTGTTATGGTTTTGTTTAGAATTATTCACTTAGGAAGAATAAATATAGAAAATATGATGATTTCTACGATATTCGGTAATAGGAAACGAAAACAAAATAGCAATGCTCTTGTTGAAATATGGGAGAATAATATTTTAACGCCAGATAGCAATTTGTATCATGCATAGTGAAAAAATAAGAGGTCGACACTTAAAAGGAAAAGAGGTTAAAGGAACATCATTCATATAGATGCTGTCATTTCGGTTGCTCAATGAACTAGAGTTGTAGGGTCTAAATCGGAGTGAATTGTATTGTAAATGTCCAATTACATTGTGCATTTCTGGATAAAATTATCCTAGCTGCTTCTGACTAGATATCAGAAGGCCACTCACTGGCGTAAACTTGTCCAAAATATTGGGGGGACTTTCGCACCTCTGGTCCAGACCAGAGGTGCGAAAAAAAGTTTTTTAAAGATGAAAGGTTTTTTTGTTGTTGTTTTTTTCTTTTTTTTCTTCTTACGGTTTTTGTTGTTTTGGTTGTTTTTAAGATTTTCGGATTTCGCATCATAAAAATCATTAGAAATGGCATGAACAAGAGCTCAAACTCAGCTTAATTCAGTTGCGAATTCCGAAACTTAAAAATCATTAAATCAATGTTATTAAATACTTTCTACAGAATTAAGAAATTTATTTTAAAAACAAAAACAAAAATTTTGTGGTTTTCTTTTTCTCATGTTTTGGTTTAAAACCAAAAAAACGTTTTCTCCTCTGGTCTGGACAGTCAGCAGAGGCTTCCGGTGTTACGTTAATGCGTATGAAATAGGGCGTTTTATTTACATGTAAATTTGTTTCATATTGAAGATATTGAAGATAAAAATAAATCTTTGTTTTCATTATGAATTTCTGATAGTATTTCAGTTCTGTGTCTCTGTTTTTCTATTTCTGAAGAAATTTGTCTATTTTGAAACATGATATTTTAATATTTGAAGAAATTCTCCTCTCGATTTTTTTGGGGGGCATTGCCCCGGCTCCTCAATTATTGGGGGGCACGTGCCCCGGTTGCCCCCCCCCCCAGAGTCTACGCCTATGAGGCCACTATCAAAAGGCACCATCGACCGCTGACGAAATAAAGGAAAAGGGAGAAAGCTGAGAAAGACCGAGATGCCTATGTCGCAAGTGAGGATACTTGGCTCCCTGTTCTCGTATGTGAGACGTCGCAGTTACCATGATGCATTATGGAAGTACTGAACGGTTTGAAGGAGATTAAAACAAGTGGTTTTAATTGAATTAAAGAAGATGGGTTGGGAAAAGGTGAAAGAAAACAGAATAAATAAACAAGGACAAATGTAACAAGAATAGGTAATAAAAATTGATTATACAAATGCAGCAACAGACAGTAGGCATACAAGTAGTGTTTTAAATGCTTACGTTTTCAGCCCTATCGTGTCATGTTACCAACCAAAATGGCAGCCAAATGCAATACAACATTGTTCGTTTACGCCTCGATGACTAACGAATCCTTTGGTGGAATTGAAGATTGTGACTACTGACTACAGAGGAAAATCTTTCGCAATGAACGTTCATGACATTGTTTGCAGTATTAATACACGTTGTCACGGTAGTGCAGCAGCGTTAACGATCATTTAAATAGTCTTTATCTAGGTTTACTGTTGTAGTAGTATGTTTTTTGTAATTAGTATTGTAGTAGTAAAGAATCAATATTAATGCAAACTTGAAATGTTTAGAAATAGGACCTGGTGTTGACGGCAGTGCAATTAAAACGACATAGGAAAAGTACAAAATTTTGAACATCAAGCCTTACTGTTACGGAACAATTTAGCATACGGTTTCAAGCAATTATATGACATGATAACTTTGATTGATTATTCGTTTATTTTCATCGCATGTTGACACACCGCCACATGTTATTCATACCATGGATTTTAATTAATTCAAAAGATATGTAATATGTGTTAGAATCAGTGCAACTTAGCCAGGAATGCTTAATAGCTCATCGCTCCTAATCTCAAACTCTGGTAATGTCCAGTGTTCACAGATACAGTACTGTCATGCATAATGTTCCACAAGCCTACAACTTCTACAGTGAAAAATTTCTGCCGTCAAGTTCCTTTTGGCTTCTTACATAATAATATTCATATTTTGCTTCCAGTCGTCTTAGTTGTTGTTGATTCAAAGAACCCTTCCCACTGCACTGACTCCTTTCCAGTGACAATCTAATAATCTATTAAGCGTTAATTAAGTCTTCTCTGCTCCTCACTCTCAACACGTTTTCAACTGTTTTCATAGATCCTTGTAGCACAGATTCTTGTCCTTATTATCACCTTTCGTCTGCAGTGGCGGCGCCAGGGGTGGGCTAGGGGGTGCTTAGCCCCCCCCCCCCAAATCTGGTTCAGCCCCCCCAAAGCAAAAGCGAGAAATCGCTTAAACTTTGAATGCCCACTTATAAAAAGCAGGCTCCATAGCACAAGAATTTCCCCAATTATTCTCAAAGAAATGATGCGTCAGAAACGTAGCTAGCTAGCCCACTGTGTATTGGCCCCTCTGCACTCATCCATCATCCAGTTAGGGTTGTACAGGCCATCGCAATGTATGAGGCTTGGCTAACGCTTGACACATGACCTTGTATAGCAAGTCTTAAGGCCAGAAGACCTGCGCTCGAGGTAGCTGGCCTCTGCGCTAGGCCTATATGCCTCTTTCGTCTCGCTCTCCCCACTCTCTCCACATCTCTCTCTCCATCTGTCTGTCTGTCTGTTTGTCTGTCTGTCTGGCTGTCTGTCTGTCTGTCTCTCTGCATTTAGTAAACCAATACTTGTCGGTGGCCACGCACATAAGACCAATACAAGAAGACCAAGACCATTTTATGAATTTATATATATATATATTATTTATAAATTTATATATATATATATATTTTTTATTTATAAATTTATATATATATATATATATATTATTTATAAATATATATTATTTATAAATTTATATATAATATTTTATATATGCCTACGTCTGAGCAAAATAAGGAAATTGTCAAGCTATACCGAAGTTTTTACTTATTTTAATTTTTACAACTCAATTACAAGAATGGGTAGTTGGAATTTAGCAATTATTGAATTACAGAATATGGGATTTCATTAAAGTGTAAAAAATATTTTGTAATTGACATTAGACAGACAGAAAGAGAGAGAGAGGTCCTTTATTACTACAAACATTTCATACATTTACAAAACTAAATAGCCAGACACACGTTGGATGGCACGACTGCGAAAGGAGCCTTACAAAACTTATGGCTACAACCAGAGGCGTCTACCAATTAAAGGTGGGGTTTAGACTTTAGAGAACGATCTTCATCGAACTTCAACAGTGGAGGGTTGACATATGTTGGCCGAAAGTAAGGGTTTGCATTTTTCATGATATCTCTTTTGTCCCGTGTGATAATACAGCCTACATTAAGCCATTATCGGTTAACGCCTTTTTTTCCACATGGGATCGAAATCCTCTTGTTTCCATAACAGTAGCCAACGGTACAACAGGACACATACTGCACAGACGAGCTGCTGTGCAGTATGTGTCCGTGATATCTACATCATCTCGTCTGCTGTACGAGCCTACGAGTAGGCTACGACCAACGGGCCAACGGCTTACGTCAGGGGTGGGCAACATACGGCCCGCGGGCCGGATCCGGCCCCCGGGGACTTTTCAACCGGCCCTTGACATGTCTTTAATATTAGCATTGTATCTGGCACTTTTATCCGGCCCTACATGAATGTCTGGATCTCTGTAATCTCTCTCAGGCCGAGATTAAAACATCTGTTTCTTATTTATTAAGAATCCAGCCTCTAGTCTAGTCAACTAATTCACTACTCATTCATCAATGTAATTACTTTCTGCATGAAACAATACCACAGATTGGGTAGGTTCGAACGTTGGAAGCCATCTTCACTTAGATTTCATGCCCTGAGAAGCACCTATATTTGTGAAAAGTTCTTCTCAAAGATGAAACTAACAAAATGCAGAAGCAGATGCAGACTAACAAATGACAATCTTTCCAATGAAATTTGAATTGCCACTTCGAACATTAAAGCAACCATACTGGATAAATTGTGTCGTGAGAAGAAGTGTCAGATTTCACATTAATCATTAAATATAGCACACCAAGCAAATGGATACATTGTACACTAACAATTTTATGTATTTTTTTAACTGAAGAAACTTAACATATTTAGCATTTTATTGTAGTGTAGAACAGTAGGTAATTAGGATAATTATGTTTTCATCATAAAATTATCTTCATTTAGTTTAACATAACTTTAACCGTAACGGTTATATCGCAATAGTTAGTTTGAATAAAATTAATATTATCTTGTTTTCTTGGGCAATTGAATCTGCAAAAATTAGCCCGCGATTGGCATGCGGCCCTTGAGCTGCCCTTAAAATCTTAGGTCGGCCCTCAGTTAAAAGAAGTTGCCCATGCCTGGCTTACGTGATCTACAGTTGGGGAGGGGGACCCCGGGGGTGAGGACCGTGAGTTTGCTTCTTTAATGACACGGCGGCCCAGACTGGCAGAGTTCTCCACTGCAACCTGCATGTGTGTGTGTTTGTGTGTGTGTTTGTGTAGATGTGTGTGTGTAGGTGTGTGTGTAGGTGTGTGTGCGTGTCATCGCTCTGCTTGCCAAACTGGCATATATCTCGGACCTGTCCAGTGTCCAGTCAGTGTGTACATCTATAGGAGTAATAATATAGCCTACGTTGAACTCGCGAATATATGAACGTGTTGCGAGTTGATTTAGATCACAGGTGTAGTAAATCATCTGCAGGATTATAATTTATCGTACAATCACTGGAATCACTAAAACTTGATTATTTTGATGATTTATTCAGGGGTGGCGATAGTGGGTAGGGGACCGGTCCACCTTTAGCAGTGAGGGGGACACAGTATACAGTTGTCGCCCGATGTTTAAAGAAACTTTTTTATTGCTACTTTTGTTAAATAACTGGCAAGTGGAAACTTGATAACTGAGACCATGCAGCTGACACGTCAACACCAGCAACTAACAAAACTTAATGAGTTTTTTACATATAATTCTGTTTATATTGTTTCGCAATAAGTAACTAACTAATAAAAATCAGATAAATTTATATTTGAATTAGTTTGAATGTAATTATACAATTTTATGAAAATGCATAATCTACATGCCATTACAAAGTGCTTGCCCCTTGCTTTTTAAACGCATTTTTCGTGCACAAAAAAAGATCAAAAAATTTTTTCGCGCTCACGCGCGATTAAATATTCAGCGTGGAGCTCTAGCCCCCCAAACCTGAAATCCTGGCGCCGCCACTGTTCGTCTGTTGTTAAATGTCATGTTTCATGTATGGATACTATATCGCGATGCAGTATTCCAACTGTGCTTTTCGCACCATATAGTAAGTTGCACATTTTATAAGCACAACCTCAGTATTATATCTTTGTCTCGCTGACTATTCTCTTATTCATAAATAGAGCTGAATTAGCCTCTCTTGTTGCTTCAGGACATAGCCTTTGAGGTTTTTACTCTTACGCATAATCTCCCCCAAGATACATTCTTTCTGACCCCCTTTCAATACCTTATTCCCATTTCATTTGAAAACTTTTTTCTCTTCTCCATATGCATAACTGAGCTTTTTTCCAAATTAAGGAGCACCCGCAATTCGCAATCATTTTACTTTTACATGTCATGCGAAGTTCATATTGTATTGCCGTTAACATTCAGTAATAGATATTTTATTCTTATACTAGGCTAGCGCTAAGGCACATGGTCCGAATGTTTCGTGCAGTCTCAGTAGAGAAATATAGAGCTACTCTCGATCAAATGTTGAATCGAGTTTAAGCATTTATTACATGTAAATATAAGTTCTCATAGCTTTGTAGTCTGGTCCTGTCGTGTGTATAAACTCAAAGGTATCCAAACTTCAAGTAGATGTTCTGTTTAAATATCAATGACAGTAGTTACTAACACCATTTATTGCAAATATCGCTTCATATCTGTAAAATATCGTTGCTTATGTTTGTAAACTTGTCTTTAGACACGCTCAACACTAACTCGAACCTGCTTTATCGCACTTGATAAATCATGACTGATCATAATTACATGTGTCAGTTTTTAAAACGAACAGAAACTACTAGGTCCTGCTCCAAGTTCACAACTACAGGAGCATCGAGATCCTTGATAGTAGGATGGAACAACTGTTTTGAAATTAGTTCTGTGTTGGTTTACTGATTTCTGCGAAGTGAGAAGTCAACATGAAATAAATTCTAGTATTAATTATTAATATTAAACTAATGAAATGAAATTCCGCTATAAGTAGTCGAATAGAATGTCGTGGTCGAGGCATAACCTTTGCCATAGATATAGCATTGGCCACGGATTTACACCTCGTCTGCAGAGTAGCCTACTTGATATCAAGCAGCACATGTGAAACATATGTGTGAGGCAATATGAAGAAGCACACTGTAGACCAATTCTTTTTATAGCAACATAGGAAGCAGCACATTTTACACTGATTCATATTGTAACCGTAATCAGACGGATTCCAACTGGAGAAATAGGAACGAGAGATCACTGACTGCTAAGACAAGAATGGACAGAGCCACGCTGACGACGAACAATATCTAAAAATACATTATCTCCGATACGCTTCAGTCAAGTGTTCCGGTCGACCAATACGTAGGTAATACCGTAATGGAGAATCGATTGCACTCAGTATGTATAGACGTAAAGCCTATCACGAAGCAATTGGACGACAAACAACCCTAAGGGTAGAGCGCAGACAGTAGCTGTTCGTGCATTTAGATTAGCTGTATACGCGTGCAGTCACTCAGACTACATCCCAACTACAAGATGTAAAACGTGTTCAAGCAGGTACGGGTTACTTAAAGGATATTTCACAACATCTGTTGGACAGCCAGAGGCAGTATGGGATCCTCTGCTTATATGTCTCGTAAGCGACGTGCTTTAATAATCTGTGTTTCCTTAGGCGCGTTCTGTGTATGGTTGGGAATCTGCCGCTTTCGACAAAAGGTACACACTGCTTGTAAATAAATCGTAATCGTAAACTCCAAATTTATAAAGCGCCACTCTAGAGTTAAGCTCAGGGCACCAGCTTATTCAGGAGCGCTGTGTCGTATCAGATATCGATATCCAGAGATCGATGTCCAGTGGAGGTCTCGTTCCGGTTGACAGAGACCAGATAGGGAAGGCAGGCAGCTGCTAATGTGAGTGACGTATTTAGCAAGAAAGCTCCGTGTCCGTTTGAGAGATTTCACACACCATTATATGTGGTTATCACTGTAAAGAAAACATCAATGCTGGGATATGACATCAATCTGATCAGGTAGGACTGCAGGCCTGGCAGGAAATTGTGCAGTAGACTGAGTAGGAGGTGCAGACTCACTGTCTCAAATAAATGTGTATGACATATTTTATTTAGTTGATTTACTCTGAGTTGAAACAACGTTTGAGAAGAATTCCAATCTAACCATAATTTTATTTCATGTAAGCTGCAATGTCGATAAGACATTTAAACAGACTTATTTAATGGCCCACCTACCAGCCCAGTATGTCCAATTGATGGAAAACGGCTAGGGCTGTGCTTACTACGGTTTACTACAACTAGCGCTCGTGAATAGGCTGGTGCCCTGCGCTTGGTCTTCGACTGGCGCTTTAGAAGTTTGTAGATTACGATTACGATTACGGTTTCAACTGACCATCGATTGATGCCTTGTGTATTATGATACATGTAAAGGCGCTATAGAAGTCACTTGATTAGATAATTAACTGTCGTTGTTATTCTGCAGAATGTCCTTCCTCTGTCAACCAGTTCGACAAAGCAGGAGAAGGAATTGTCTTCTAAATGCTTTTGGAGCAGCGTACGTCAATCATACATTTTATTCAGTGTATATTACGTATCAGCGCAGCTTTGATATACGTAGACAAATGCATGTGTGAACATCTACATGTATATAACGCTATCCTCTAACTATCACCAGCGCCATGAACATGACTATCTAACATCTTTATAGATGTAAGTTAAGATTAAAACGAATGCAAATTGAGCTATCTGGACTCTGCATACACCGTTTGCAAGGATCTGAGAACTACAGTTCTTTATCGCTGGAGTTGGGCATGCATGGGAGCGCCTCTGAGTAGGTATCTTGGAGGGGCGCTATATACATGTAAGTCTTCTGAATGAATGAATGAATGAATGAATGAATGAATGAATGAATGAATGAGCCAGAAAGGGCAAAGTCAGAGTTCTATGTGTGTGATGGAAAATGAAAATCTGCGAAAGAACGTGTCAATTCATTCATTCATTCATTCATTCAGCTGAGCATTTATGAAGCGTCTCTCCAAGAGGCACTCCAAGCCCATCACAACACCGGCGGAAAGAATCGTATTTACAGCGTTTTTAAAATGTGGGTACAGAACTCCCGCTGGTAGGACATCGCGCTGATCCAACAGGGAATCAGTTCCAGGTAAATGGCAAAACCACTGAAAAGTCCAACGCTGCTAATAGTGGGGGGCCGTGCTTGAGCATTTTGCTCTAGTCATTTCAAGTTGATGTGAAAGTTTCATTTTCAGTACCAATTTGAAGGTAAGGGTCTATAGAACAATTTTGGTCCGAGGGGAAAGCACTCAGATAAAAAATGAGACTTCTGGAAGCGTGGGGGTTCGAAACCCCCAACTAGGCCGATGCGAAATATGTAAACTGTTATAACTTTTGATCGGATGGTCCGATCTGAACACATTTGGTATGTATGGATTCAGTATCAGGAGCTGATCCGAGGGGAAAGCACTCAGATAAAGAAAATGAGAATTCTGGAAGCGTGGGGGTTGGAAACCCCCAACTAGGCCTATGCGAAATATGTAAACTGTTATAACGTTTGATCGGGTGGTCCGATCTGAACACATTTGGTATGTATGGATTCAGTATCAGGAGCTGGTCCGAGGGGAAAGCACTCAGATAAAGAAAATGAGAATTCTGGAAGCGTGGGGGTTAGGGTGCCACTCAAAAATAAAATTTGTAATTTTTATCGTCCCACCATCCAAATGTGTTCCTAATGTTAAAAAAGTTAAGCTCACAAAATTTGGATGCATTCTAATAATATTTACTGGTAGCTCAACATCGATGAAGTTTTACAATATGTGGCATTTTTCCGATATTATCATACTAGCTGGATTACCCGGCGTTGCCCGGGGTTATAATTTTCACACCACCACCACCACCACCACCACCACCACCACCACCAACAACAACAACAACAACAACAACAACGACTGCTTGGCAATCTTGGCAGTCGCCCTCTGGCGGCGACTGCTTGGCAGTCTTGGAGGCCCTTGTGGCGTCTGGCGACCTGTGGCGGAGACTGCTTCGAAAGTCTTGTAGACGCCTTCTGGCATCTAGCGACCTCTGCCGTGGAGTGACTGCTTCGCAGTCGCCCTCTGGCGGCGACTGCTTCGCAGTCTTGGATGCCCTTGTGGCGTCTGGCGACGTCTGGCGGAGACTGCTTCGCAGTCTTGTAGACGCCTTCTGGCGTCTAGCGACCTCTGCCGTGGAGTGACTGCTTCGCAGTCGACCTCTGGCGGCGACTGCTTCACAGTCTTGGAGGCCCTTGTGGCGTCTGGCGACCTCTGGCGGAGACTGCTTCGCAGTCTTGTAAACGCCTTCTGGCGTCTAGCGACCTCTGCCGTGGAGTGACTGCTTCGCAGTCGCCCTCTGGCGGCGACTGCTTCGCAGTCTTGGAGGCCCTTGTGGCGTGTGGCGACCTGTGGGGGAGACTGCTTCGCAGTCTTGTAGACGCCTTCTGGCGTACAGCGGAGACTGCTTCGCAGTCTTGTATACGCCTTCTGGCGTCTAGCGACCTCTGCCGTGAAGTGACTGCTTCGCAGTCGCCCTCTGGCGGCGACTGCTTCGCAGTCTTGGAGGCCCTTGTGGCGTCTGGCGACCTGTGGGGGAGACTGCTGCGCAGTCTCCCGTGGACTGACTGCTTCGCAGTCGAAGAGGGTGAACCGGGCGTTGGCGTGTTAAAGAAAACGCCAGAAATCTAGCCCTCGCTGCCGGTCTGTAGTCGGCCTCGCCCTTAGATCTTTGTCTTTGAACATACATGTGTTAAAATTTTGCTGTAAAACGATGAATATACTTCGAATCAATCGTCATTATATTTTGTGCGAAAGTAAACAACTTACGCGCATTATTAGTGACGTTGGGGAATACCGGCGCCATAAATAGAACCGCGGTGTCGTTAAGCGGATTATTAATGACGTTGGGGAATACCGGCGCCATAAATAGAACCGCTTGGCAGTGGAATAGGCGAGCTTGCGCGTTATGGACGGTCGGGTGGGTAGCGTTTTGGGGCATTTTCACCATGGTAGGGTTGAAAACGGAGGACGCGAACCCCTCCACTGGGTGTCCGAAGCCGAGGCCGACACATTAGTGAAGGTTTCGAGTGAAAAGGTGCAAAATTGTAGAAGTTAAGCCCGGTCAAACAGACAGACAGACAGACAGACAGACACACAGACACACAGAAAGCTGGCTTTATTTATATAGATAATGTAAGTTTTAACACCAGAAGTCAGAAGACTCAGAATATTATAAAAATACTCAAAAGGAGGTCAATGGCTGTTGCTAATTACTGCAGAATTCCAAAAGTTACTAATACTGTAGTGTGTATTGTGTGTGACTGTGTGTAATAATCAACACATGATACTATTAGTTTCACACAAACAGTGACAGAAAATGTCAGAAATGTTAATCATTTGTCTCCGCGGATGCTGATGTTCCTGCTGCACTATAGCTGTAGTAACGACTTGTTTGGATTAGAAAAGTCATGTCGGTGTTTCTCTACGACTTGCAACAAGAACTGTTTCTGTTCCTCCTGATTTGTTAGGACTCCATTGAAACTCTGAATCAAAGCCACTCAGCTCTCGGCTGCATCATTGACAACTTTCAGACTTCTCACTCTCTGTTGGGCAACAATGTAGTCGTTGTCACTGCCCCATGTATCTGAATTGTTGGCTAGGAAATGTTGTGGTATATCCATTGCTGTGAATAGTTGCCTGGTGTGTTGCGACACAAAGTCAGACAGCTGCGTCTGATGTAGCGTTGTAGTGAAGGCAATGCATCGAGGATGATCTGTTGTTTTGACAACTAGCACTGCAACCATGGCAGACTTCATATCAGCGGAAACTTCAGAGTCAAAGAAGGCGAGACCTACCAGAATTTCACTCACTTACCAAAAGTGACCAGCAAAATGATATTATAGCAGCTTTAACAACAGCATCGTTTGTCTTCTTGTAGCTGTCTAACTCACAGAGTAACCGAAGATCATTCCTTGGAGCAGACGAAGCACATGCACTTGTAAACCAGTCTTTCAGATAGACCTTCAGTATGAATATGCTAAATTGACCGAGAGCTGACAATCCACATACAGTCAGTCGGAATTTGGAGCGAAAAAGGAAACCCTTCAAACTGTACATAAGCTTTGCTATCCACCTAGCTCGGTGGAAGGGTCCGGGTGACTGAATGAGTACACTCGCACTACCTGACTCGGACTCTACTCGAAGAAATAGAAGTGACAGTTGCAGAAGCTCTAGGTATTCATCCATTGGCTGAAACTCTGTTAGTTGCTGCTCAATGAACTGTATGAGGTCATCCCGAACTGGATTTTGAGCCGATGCGATAGAATCTACCTTCAATCTACTTTCGTACTCTGATCGGTCAATCGAGCCCTAATACTCGCCAAATCTCTGGAACAACTTGATGTTTGGTCTACTAGATTGTCCCATCAATGTATCAAACACCTTGGCTACCATTAGTTCCATGATTTCATATCATTACATTTTGATAATTTATATAGCGCCTCTTCAAGAATCCTACTCAGAGGTGATGCTTTTCTTCCTAAAGTATGCAGGCGCCGGCATGAACTCCTGTGTTACTGGCTGTTATATCAAATGACATGAACTTAATACAATAAGCAAGGTTCCATTCCTGAATAAGATTAGATACGGCCGTCACCTCTGCCTGTCCAGTTCCATTTGGCAATTTCGGCACTCCCAGCAGCTTCATTGTTCTATCTCCAGACCCCAGAACTGCAAGACGATCAACTAAATTCTTTTACATTAAAGCAGGCAACAGAAGTCTGAGGTGGAATGGAATCATCATCAGGATCGCTACTGATTTTAGACTCATGTCCACGGCTGCTGCTCAACTCAGCAGTCATAGCTGATTGTTTCATCCGGTCAGCCTCCTTTGCCCTGCATCTCTCATTGTTCAATTGCTGTTTTCGATGCCTTTCTTCTTTCCGAGCCAGCACCATGTCAACTGGACCCATGCTGCCACGTCTCCCATTCTCTCTCTCTCAATCTGCAGCTCAGTAATGAGTATACATAGCAGAAAAGAATGTGAATTTCAAGAACACTGTCACTGGAGGAACATTAAAATTACAATAATACTCAGTTACTCACTCAGGAATTAATTTACTCAGGTGAAGAAAAATTTGAATAAAAAAATACATTTTATCGCAACAAACGTGCATAATATTAAAAATGTGAGCACATTGAGCTACCAGTAAACATTAATATATCTCAATGAAACTTAGCATAGTTACTATGCATCATAAAGGGAACAGAATGAGGGAGTGGGACCTGGAATATGCTAAACTGTTATTTTTTGCATTACATTGATTGGCACCCTAGTGGGGGTTGGAAACCCCCAACTAGGCCTATGCGAAATATGTAAACTGTTATAACTTTTGATCGGGTGGTCCGATCTGAACACATTTGGTATGTATGCATTCAGTATCAGGAGCTGATCCGAGGGGAAAGCACTCAGATCAAGAAAATGAGAATTCTGGAAGCGTGGGGGTTGGAAACCCCCAACTAGCCTATGCGAAATATGTAAACTGTTATAACTTTTGATCGGGTGGTCCGATCTGAACACATTTGGTATGTATGGATTCAGTATCAGGAGCTAGTCCAAGGGGAAAGCACTCAGATAAAAAAAATGAGACTTCTGGAAGCGTGGGGGTTCGAAACCCCCAACTAGGCCTATGCGAAATATGTAAACTGTTATAACTTTTGATCGGGTGGTCCGATCTGAACAAATTTGGTATGTATGGATTCAGTATCAGAAACTGTCAATTATATTAACATGCATATTGCTCATAAAAGCAGTGATGTTGCCGGTATTGGTGTATATCCACAAAAATAGAGAAAGGTTCATAAGAAAGTTGCTAATTAACCGGCTATAACAAATCGAACGTACATATGGTAAGCATTGCATATTGTTCTTATCCAGCTACTTCGCTCATGTGCGCTTGCACAGACGTTTGCACTTCAATTTTGCCTTCATGCACTTGCACAGAGAGCAGGTACTTGCGCAAGTGCACTTCACATCTAGGTGGAATACATCCCTGGCGAGGGGCACATCCTTTTCATCAGGGAACTTATCGTCGGATATCTTTTCCGACAGGAATGAGAACAGTTCCTTCTTGTTATCAACGTTAGCCAGGGACTTCTGCCAATTTCCTGGGACTTCGACAGTAGCAGATACGCGTTGTCGGGTGCCTGTTCCTAGTTTTCCCTTGTCTCTCCTTTTATTGTCAGTGCACGATTCTGGTCCCAGACAATGTCTACTCTTGACGATTGTTTCAATTCGTGGCAAACTCATGGGCAGAAAAACTTGTGAAAATATGAATCAAAGGTCGTGCCTTGGATATTTGTACCAGGAACTGAATGTATCAGTACTCCACCGTCAATAAATATATGAAGTCGAGAAAATCTGGCGCAACTAGCTGCTCATCGACAGAAATGGCGCTACTCGTACTGGCTTCCATGATATATACCAACAAATCAGACTGTACAGAAGTTGAGGGACCCTGCGGATGACAACGCAGGTGGGTTTGGAGAAAATTCGTGACGAACAAATTCCTCCAAATTCCCCCCTCGGCTGTCTAGTACAACAAAAGCTTGGCCATAAAGCCCTGAGCGATCTTTGTAATGTTGCATTTTCAGCTTCATTGCTGTCTTCCTCTGCGTTTTCTTATGGAACAACAGTAAGTTGTTTCTCTTGATGGGTGCTGTCAGAAGTGTTTCACTTGAGTCAGGCACACTCTTCCTGAAGTTGTTGTACTGGTTTTGTTCCAATGACTCGACTTCGTGGACAGATTGGGCAGCAGCCGCAGACTCACATACCTGGTTTTCTAACGTTACCAGGTCTTCACTGTCCTCCTCAAAAGGATTCCCCTTGCTCATCAACACCTCCGTCAGGTCTTTGACATTGCCCTGAAATTGTTGCTGAGATGCATATACCTCCTCATGATGAGGGAGTTCTTCATCATCAATGTTGTGTTCACCACTAAACTGTCCAACGATACGGCAGATTTCCAGGTCAGTCACGATCCAGCGTTCTAGCATGGAAGAGTTCACTGTGAGACTGATCATGCCAACAACTCCTTCCACTCGTTTGTTGGCTTACTTCGAGTTATCATCCAGTGTCCCTTGTCAAACTCTACCTTGATACTGTATTGGAGAACTTCCAGGTCTGGGATACGGATTGGCATCCATCTGCCGAAATTCTGGTGATCGAGAACAAAGAAAAGAGGTACAACTTAAGCTTCCGCAGGGTAGTGATCATGAGTTGAAACTTTCGTTCTGGATGTGCCCAGATGAACATGAATATGATCTGTTGATACTTGTGTATGAGTAACCAGAACTTGAATGTTGGTCCTGTTGAGAAGTTACCACGACCCAATCGTCAAAGGTCATCTCGATTCCGAAGACTTTTCTGTCCCGAAGATGTCAGGGAAGGTCTACTGCATTTTTTGGAGAGGTCATAAAGTGGTTGGTCCACTACCAACACAGGGACTTGGTGTGGGTTGAGGTGCTCAGTTGAGTGCTTCACTAGGTCCATTCCATGTTGAATCATTTCTGGAGTGGCTGATTTCTAATGGAAAAGTGACAGGAGGGCTTCATTGAATTTTTCCGGTTATCCAGCAGCATCTGATGGATGTGGGCGTCCACACGAATTTTTAGAGGAGATTTTTATGGGGGCAAAATTTTTTAGAGGGGTGGGCAAAATAACGAAAAATTATCAAGGGCTTTACCTAAATAATTAAGTGTATTGAAAGTCATTAAGGGACTGTTGTAATAATCAATAATCATAATGATCAAAAGATTTTATTTATAAAAATATTTGTAAAATTAAGGAGGTAAATGTCCCCTACGAAAGTCATTAAGGGACTGTTGTAATAATCAATAATCATAATGATCAAAAGATTTTATTTATAAAAATATTTGTAAAATTAAGGAGGTAAATGTCCCCTACGAAAGTCATTAAGGGACTGTTGTAATAATCAATAATCATAATGATCAAAAGATTTTATTTATAAAAATATTTGTAAAATTAAGGAGGTAAATGTCCCCTACGAACGCCAATGCTGATGGAGCAGCATCGAATGAATACAATGCCATAGGGAGAAAATTAACTGAGATTTTTTTAGGATTTTCAGTCATGAGGCGTAATGTTAAAAACAGAAATTGGCAGTCATCTTGGAATTTTTGGCATACGAGAATATTCAAAACACCAATTTTTTGACTTCATGTGATTCATCATTCAGTATTAGCTTTATAAAATTGCAATAAATGTTTTAACACAAATGAGCTTTTTAAAAAACCAAAGTGTATGCCTATTTCACGATTTTCGATGGCGGCCATTTTGAAAATTAGGCCAAAACACCCTTCCTCATCTGAGTTCATGGAATTTCAAGCTCATCTTTTTCACAGTCCAACAATACCATAGGGAGAAAACTTACAGAGATATTTATTTGAGGGATTTCAATAGCCACTTCAGTTGTGAGGCGTAATGCTAAAAAGAATTGGCAGCCATCTTGAAATTTTTGGCATACCAGAATATATTCGAAACATCAATATTTTGACTTCATGTGGTTCCTTATTCAGTAATAGCTTTATAAAATTGCAATAACAGTTTTAATACGCATGAACATTTACAAAAAAACAAAGTGTATGCCTATTTCACGATTTCCGATGGCGGCCATTTTGAAAATTGGGCCAAAGTACCAATTTCTCATCTGAGTCCTTTCCCCTCGGATCAAAATTGGTCTACATACACTTACCCTCAAATTAGTAATGCAAACGAAACTTTCACATCAATTTGAAATGACTGAGTGTTCGGGAACCCCACTATAAGTCAGAGTGGGTCCAAAAGGAGCAGCCAGTTCATCACAAGCAGTAGAACGAAAGATTTCAATGGCCAGCCGAACCTGAAATGGGGCAGCACAGTTCACGTAAATTGCAAAGGACAGTCTTCAATTGATATCGCCAAAGAAAAACCATCGAAATCTTAAATTCAATACGCTCAAAAGGCTAAAGCGTTACCTCTAAGAACGAAATACTATGATTGAAATTGTTTATCGGTATAGAATTAGGATTTTCCAGACTGTGTGTGTTGAATATGATCAACCTTTAGAAATGCAGTTTGAATGCGAATCTAATTTCATCGTAACAAGTATAGGCAATTAGGTCAGCGTTTTGCAGTTCTATTTAAGGATTAGCGTAACTGTTTACAAAGCACTGCATAGAATCTTCGTTTTCATTGGTATACATCTTAAGTCTTAAGTCCAGGCTTGGACTGGCCCACCGGGATACCGGGAAATTCCCGGTGGGCCGGTCACCCAGGCTTGGACGCTAAAAAAGAAAGAAATATGAGTTTAAAATATTATTATATTCTAGTTCTAATTCCTAATATACCAAGAAACTTGCACTGCCATGTGAAACGTGCGGCTTCGTTCGTGGTAATGTTCACTTTAACTCACCGTTGATTATAGCGCATGCAATCAGGCCCGGCTCACGGCATTTGGCGGCCCTAGGCAAAAACTTATGATTAAAACTTAACGGTGAACCCTACCTTAATAGAACATAATTTATTGCACCAACACTATAAATACTTCCATCTAGCAAATAATAAGATTTAATTAAAAAATAATCCAACGTTTCATTTATGAATTTCAGAAATTATTATTTTTTATTTATTTCGGAAAAATGGGAAATTGGCCTCCCCTAAAAATCGGCGGCCCTAGGCGGCTGCCTAGTTTGCCTAACGGACGAACCGGGCCTGCATGCAATAAAGAAACAGATTTGATCGATTTCTTGTTGCCTACAGATGTTCACTTTAACTCACCGTTGATCATAGCGCATGCAATAAATAAACAGATTTGACCGATTTCTTGTAGCCTACAGATGTGATCGATTTCTTGTATACCCTACACAGACATGCTACAACACGCTTTCATTAGGCCCTATATTTCTGAATCAAACAAATTTAACAATCCCACATAGACATGCTACAACATGGTTTCATGATATTTCTGAATAAAACTAATTTAACAATGATGTCCGGTGCAGAGCGAAAACTCTCTTAGATTCTTTGACAAGTTTTGAATTTCTTTGACAGCGCAATTGTTGTTGAAAGTGTTAGAACACACAACTCCATTATCTCAATATTTTCAAACAAACGGCATGGTCATCCTACAAGCCTATAAGATAGTTCAAAAATACTATCAATAAATTAAGCCAAATGCATCTAACTTTTGATGTAATTTTTGAAGCAGCTATACACAGTTTTCAAGTGGCGTACCGAACGGGGGGCAGAGGGGGCGAGTCGCCCCGGGCGGCACTTTTCTAGGGGCGGCAAAATAGGGTAAAAGAAAAAGAAAAAGAGTGAATTTTGGATATAAAAAGGAAAAAGTAGGAGAGAAAAAAAGAAAAAGAAGGAAAGAAAGAAACTGTCATTTTAGTCAAGTCAGCGTGGCTTCCGTTGATCGTTAGGGGCGACATCACACTCTCTACATTAAACACTAAACGGAATTGCAGTAAAGGAAGCAGAATCGCATTATCTAGTAAACAGCTAGAGTAACAGACTACATACAGCATACTTTAAAGTATATTCTTGTTTTTTGCCGCCCTTCATAATCATTATATATATATATACACACACACATATATATCATATGTATAGGTATCTACACGAATTAATTACTTAGAATAAAATTTAATCACAAACTATCAATATCGCCACCACAGCATTTCACCACCTCTATAGTTTAGACCTCTTTTTAAAATTAATATTAAAATTTTATCTGGTTTTACCAGAAATTGACTGCATTATTTTGTCATTAATTTTGAGATGATCACTTATTGAAGTCTTATTCTTTCAACATATCACAGTGAGTCAGCGACAGTCGTAGGTCATGCAATAAAATGTTTTAAATTATTTAATAAAATACATTTCAGTAAGTTGAAAATGTATAGCTAAAACGGATAATTACAAAATAAATACAGTGAAAAGTGAAAAGGACCCTATAAATTGCACAAATAAAATTGAATAGCCTATGTAATATGATCGTTATGCAATATCTTCGAGAAAATAGCATATAGAAAATTAAGTGTCCAAGGGCGGAATATTGGGCCCTCGCCCCGGGCGGCATTTCAGCTCCGTACGCCACTGCAGTTTTCAGAACTTGCTAACAGTGAATTAGATATAAGAAATCTCGACATTGATTTTGAGACTGCTTTGAAACAGAAAAGAATCAGATATTAAAAAATTGCCAGGTGATTCTGCTAAAGACCAGCCAAATGAAAATGCGAAAGATAAATTTCGAGTAAATGTTCACAACATGGTAGGCCTAATGGATCAAGTTATTAGTAGTCTGAAACAGAGATTCTCCGAGCACGGTAATCTTTATGCTGATTTGTCTTGTTTAGATCCAAACAATTTTGCAGAAATTTCAGAATAAGGATTCCCAGTGATGGATTAGGTACAGCACCTGAGTGAATTGATAAAAATGTGATTACAGATTGACAAAAGAGCAACTGCAAAGTGAATTAGTGGACTTTGCCAGAAAATGAGACTATATTTTGCTATATGACATTGAAATAACAGACACAGTCTCAGAAAACGCCAAGCAGTCTGAATCCATACGAAGTGAAACAATCCCAATTACAGAAAACAGCAGCAGGAACAGAAATCAACGAAAATCTTGAAGAAAATATATAGTTTCTGTTACCACGTTCGCCTCAAGTTCAATTTTCATAGTCTGGCTTATTCACGTTTGTTTTTGGCTTACAAATTCGTCTTGACATTATGCTCATCACAAGTTTCTTTTCGAAATTGAAATACATTTTGAACAGATTAAGAGATTTGCTAAGTCAGTGCATGAAGTTTATAGTCATGCTGATGGCTTGTGAAAAGGACCTTCTTCTCGGAATTAATAATGATGAAATCCTTGACTTTTTTGCCTCAACTTATGATACGATGAAAAAATGCTATACTAAGTGCTTGTGTGAAGTTGTTTTTTCTAATTCTATCACGATGTTAAGTTTTTGAAATAAACTAAACTGTTCACTGTGCACTACACAATGTAACAGTTGGTTCCAAATATAATTACCGATTTACGACAAATGAAAAATTAAAATGTATATGACATTGTGTTAATTTCTTAATCTTCTAAATTTAACAATATTATGCCATTTGGCCCAATAATAACTAAAAATGTCCTCCATTTTATGTTAAATGTTACAAAAAGCATTGGCAGGCACCACAAAGGCCCCCTATCCTGAAAGGTTTCGTGCCTTCGGCACTCGATTATGTGGGCCGCCCCGACCAAATTTCCCGGGCCGCTTTTGCAAGCCCTGCTTAAGTCTCAATCTCATACCACTCATCTTTAGAAATATTTACCTCAGACTATCAAAGCCCGAACAGAGGTACGTGAAACGAAATGGCGACCACTTAAACGGACAGGGCAATGACGAATTTAGCCCGAAAGTCTCAAAAAAATATATATAGGGACCTGCGAATCACAAATTTTCAGTCGAATCGAATCTCGAATCGAATCGGAGGTAAAGATTCGAATTCGAATCGAATCTTGATTCGAATCAGCGGGTACCAGTTTCATATTAATGAAGCTTGATTGCACAGGCGTACCACAGTATCAATAACTTTTCTGCAGTTTAAAATCAATTAAACTAAACATTAAGCTCTTTTTACAGAATTAAAAATAACACAAAGAGTTAATTAAGTATATTCTTTGTGCCAATCGCATAGCCGCACTTTGGTGTACATACATCTTAGCGGAGTCTATGCATTATGCAGAGCTTCTCATTTGAGGCGAGCGATCGATTGCTCTCCTTGGTCGCTCGCCTACCAAAGGTCCCGGCGAGCGGTACATCGCTCGCCTTGCCGGAGGTGTCACACAGTCGGTCATCGTTCGATGAGCTTAAGTTAGACTCCAAGACGATAGACGGAACTGGAAGCAGACAATTATTTTATTTATCTAATTTACATTACATTAATTTATTTACTTGCGGCAGCGGTGAATGCGTGCCGCGACCTAATGACTGCTGAGTGATCACTTTAAGTTCATACGATATGATTGGCCATAACAACACGGTCGACACCTCACGCCGCATGACTTCATTCGTAAAGTCATTAATTATATGCAGCTATATAAAATAGGCTGTACACAAAAGCTCTAGAGGTCGACCGCGCATCGCTTACCTAATCAATCCAGCGCGATCGATTTTCAAACCGCCGACTATTTTCAAATGAGAAGCTCTGAGTAGGCCTATAGCATTCTAATAAACCATTTTCAGAGGGTTTGCTGTCGTCGCGTGCCGCGTTTCACGCAGAAATTCAACAACCAATCCACACGCAGTAAATAATTAGACCAATTAGTTTACAGCAAATTACGTCAAGGGTGTCGCGTGAGGAGATCGACGACAACGACGAGATGTCATTATCATCATGATGGAGTCGTCGTTGGCGGTCGAGATGGAATGATGACGGACGAAAGCCAGTCTCCACTTGGTCAACAATGAAGGCAGCGAGGCCGAGGTGTAATCGGACACCACACAGCCAAGGTGTAATAGGACACCTCGCGGCTAAGGTGAAACCAGACACCGCCCGCGCTGCAGGCGAGCGACGACCCGCGTCTCGAAGAGCAATCTGACACTAATTGGCGATAGTATGACGTGGGGAGGGGGCGGACCGACGGACGCTGGAGTTCCTACTTAACAGAAGGAAAAGGAGAATACGGGACTTGTACTACTGACGAGCGCGACGTGTGAACAGCGGTCGAGCGATCAACAGCGAGAGGAACGACCAGCGGCGGCAGAGTAAAGTCCGTCAGATTGAGAGACTGACGCGAAGAACGATCTGTAGTTAGGCTGTACGAAGCAACATTGAGATAGTCCGATTTAATATCTAAACGCTTTAATACTACGTGGAAGCTCCCGTAGAGTTATTGTATATATTTGTTTCTTTAATTAAATTCATTTATTAATTAAACAAAGTTCGTCGTGAATCTTCTATAGAAAAGTTAGGCACGTTAAATAAAAGTGCAAGTAAAAGAACAAGCGAGTCGAGGGTCGACATCAACACACGGCAAACACACGACAGGCCACATTCGATCGCGACATTGGCGCAGTCGACAGGGTTTTCAACCGAAGACGTCACGACCAAGAGCGGAACCGGAAACGGAAGAGAGGAATCTCAACAGATCGGGACCAGCGGCGAATACAACCCTTCGCAACTGGAGAAATCGAGTGCCGGACTCCGGAGACGAAGGACTCGAAGGAACCGACAGCAACAGGCAAGGACGAGGAACAAGAGCGCCGACGGACGACCGACCATCGCTAGCAACGACGGACGGGAGTGGCAACGGAGGACAGCGGATCAGCCAAGATACCAAAAGACGGAGCACGCTCGACGTATTCAGAGGGTAAGTCCTTACTGGTAGTCGTGGTAATCTGTGAGGTTGCGGTTGAGGTCTGGATGAGGATTGGTGTGCGAATAGCCGAGGCTTTTGCGTAGCTCCTTTTGCTCAGTTCTGTTCTTGTTGTATTTTGGTAGAATTTTAGGACATTGTTTTCTTTGATTTCTGACCAGCGGTGACTCTCCTCTAACTTACTTATCTTTTTCTCTTAGTGAGCGGACTGTTGGAAGATGGATAAGTTGTCGGTAGGGAAAAGAGTGAGGGTGCAGAACATGCCCCATCACAGACTAGTCGCATATCTGATAAAGATGGGACTAAGAGAGGAGGAATTGGATTCCATGAGTATGGACCAGCTCCGAGAGGCTAGTGCTGAAATAATTGTTTCTGGGCGGGAAACCCCGCCAGAAGTAAGTGAGGAAGTAAGCGCAGGTAGCCTAGATAGCAGTATTAGCTCGGCATTGCTGATGCAGCTAGTCGAGCCAAAACGATTAAAATACCGGTACGAGAAAGAGGAAGTAAAGAGACTCAGATGGCTTGAGGAGAAGCAGGCTGAGAAGCTCAGGCTGCTGGAGGAGAAGCAGAGGAGGGAAGAGAAAGAGGAAGCGGAAGGACTGAGGAAGGAAGTAAGTGAGGAAGTAAACACAGGTAGCCTAGAAGGCAATATTAGCTCGGCAGTGCAAATGCAGCGGGTTATGTCAGAACTAATAAAATACAAGAGAAGAGAAGCGGAGAGAGCGGTGAGGAGAAGCAGAGAAGAGAAACTCAGGCTGCTCGAAGAGAGACTCAGAGTGCTAGAGGAAAAGCAGGCTGAGAAGCTCAGGCTTCAGGAGGAGAAACGGAGGAGAGAAGAAAAAGAGGGAGCGGAGAGATTGAGGAGAGAAGAAAAGGAGGAAACAGAGAGACTCAGAATGCTAGAGGAAAAGCAGGCTGAGAAGCTCAGGCTTCAGGGGGAGAAGCAGAGGAGAGAAGAGAAAGAGGAAGCGGAAAGATTGAGGAAAGAACAAAAGGAGGAGGCTGAGAAGCTGAGGCTTCGGGAGGAGAAGCAACGAAGAGAAGAGAAAGAGGAAGCAGAGAAATTAAGGCTTCAGGAGGAGAAGCAGAGGAGAGAAGCGAAGGAGGAAGCGGAAAGACTGAGGAAAGAAGAGAAGGAGGAGGCTGAGAAGCTGAGGCTTCGGGAGGAGAAGCAGCGAAGAGAAGAGAAAGAGGAAGCAGAGAAATTAAGGCTTCAGGAGGAGAAGCAGAGGAGAGAAGAGAAAGAGGAAGCGGAGAAACGGAGGAGAGAAGAGAAAGAGGAAGCAGAAAAATTAAGGCTTCAGGAGGAGAAGCAGAGGAGAGAGGAAAAAGAGGAAGCGGAGAAACGGAGGAGAGAAGAGAAAGAGGAAGCAGAAAAATTAAGGCTTCGGGAGGAGAAGCGGAGGAGAGAAGAAAAGGAGGAGGCGGAGAAGAGAGAAGGAAGTCCGAGAGGAAAGGGACGCAGAGAGGAGACTCAGAGACGAAAGGGACTATAACTTAAGGCATTCGGTCGTAGGACGAATGAAAACGTATAATGAAAGCTTGCGAGGACTCTTACCGAGATTCCCAAGCGACCATTCGCAAATCCCTGGTTTCTTTGGACATTGTGAAAGGTTATTCGACTCTTGCGCTGTCCCGGACGACCTACGAAGCAGATTACTCTTGACCTGTCTAGATAATCATGCCAGAACTGAGACAGCCAGAATTCTCACTGACTTGACCCAGAAATCGGTGCCTGCTAAGATACCCTGGCGAGCTGAACACCAAAAGGCGCTAGATAAACTTACGCACGATTTGAATAACGCGGTATGTTTGCAGACAATTGACTACGGCAGAGAGTTTGGTCTATCGACTGACGCTTCAGACAAAGCAGTCGGTTGCTGCTTATTCCAAATTCAAGACGATGGAACAGAACGGCCAATATGTTTCGCCAGTTCTAAATTAGATGCTACGCAAGCGCGTTGGTCCACTGTGGAACGCGAAGCGTATACTGTGATTTTTGCGTTGAAGAAGTTTAGGAATTGGATTTTTATGTCAAGGACCACCCTCTATTCTGATCACAACCCCTTGACTTTCCTGGTAAACGGACACTTACCCCCCTGGACATATTCCCCCGGACAGTTTCCCCCCCCGGACAGTTTCCCCCTGGACAATTTCCCCCCCATACTAGGACATTTCCCCCCAGTGCAACATACACAAAGCTTTCTGTTTTAATGATCAAAACATATATACATACATGCATACATAGTTACATGCATACATGCATGCATACATGTTTGCATACATGCTTGCATACATACTTACATACATACTTACATCCATGAATACCTACATGCATGCATACATACATACTTGTATACATGCTTACATTCATGCAAACATACATGCATACATACATACATACATACTTACATAGATACTTACATGCATGCATACATACATGCATACATACATACATATATACATACATACTTACATACATACTTACATACATGCATGCATACATATATACATACTTACATACATACTTACATGCATGCATACATACATGCATACATACATATATACGTACATACTTACATACATGCATACATACTTGCATACATACATGCATATATACACATATACATACATACATACATAAATCCACAAAGGGGGAATTTGTCCGGGGGGGAAAATGACCTACCTAGATTCGGGGGGGGGAAGTGTCCGGGGGATAACTGTCCGGGGGGGAATATGTCCGGGGGGAAACTGTCCAGGGGGGTAACTGTCCGGCATTCGACTTTCCTAACTGCTTCTACGCCCACAAGTGCTAAACCTGCGAGATTGGCTCTGGCACTCCAGGACTTCGATATTTCCTTTGAATATCGACCTGGATCGATGAATATTCCCGCTGATCTTTTGTCCAGACTATGATTGAGGAGAGGGCGGACTACCATGTAAGGCACCGCGACAACTGTAAATAATAATTTCTAATTGTGCTGTTATTTTTGTAATTTTCATGGGAACGACGAGGACATGGTCTGGAGGAAATCAATGGAGGGAACGACATCATTCTCAGCCGGGAGGCGAACCAATGACTGGCTTTGTCCTCCCCCGGGAAGGGAGGTGTCGCGTGAGGAGATCGACGACAACGACGAGATGTCATTATCATCATGATGGAGTCGTCGTTGGCGGTCGAGATGGAATGATGACGGACGAAAGCCAGTCTCCACTTGGTCAACAATGAAGGCAGCGAGGCCGAGGTGTAATCGGACACCACACAGCCAAGGTGTAATAGGACACCTCGCGGCTAAGGTGAAACCAGACACCGCCCGCGCTGCAGGCGAGCGACGACCCGCGTCTCGAAGAGCAATCTGACACTAATTGGCGATAGTATGACGTGGGGAGGGGGCGGACCGACGGACGCTGGAGTTCCTACTTAACAGAAGGAAAAGGAGAATACGGGACTTGTACTACTGACGAGCGCGACGTGTGAACAGCGGTCGAGCGATCAACAGCGAGAGGAACGACCAGCGGCGGCAGAGTAAAGTCCGTCAGATTGAGAGACTGACGCGAAGAACGATCTGTAGTTAGGCTGTACGAAGCAACATTGAGATAGTCCGATTTAATATCTAAACGCTTTAATACTACGTGGAAGCTCCCGTAGAGTTATTGTATATATTTGTTTCTTTAATTAAATTCATTTATTAATTAAACAAAGTTCGTCGTGAATCTTCTATAGAAAAGTTAGGCACGTTAAATAAAAGTGCAAGTAAAAGAACAAGCGAGTCGAGGGTCGACATCAACACACGGCAAACACACGACAGGCGACCTTCGAGCGACAAAGGGCTAATCATTTTTTCCGGAAAATGAATCGAAATTTTTCGAATCATTACATCATTTTCGAATCGAATCGAATACCGCCTTCTTATTCGTTTTGCAATCGAATATCGAAGCTTCGCAGGTCCATAATATATATATAAAATATACACACACACACACACACACACACACACACACACACACACACACACACACACACACACACACACACACACACACACACACACACACACACACACACACACACACACACACACACACACACACACACACACACACACACACACACACACACACACACACACACACACACACACACACACACACACACACACACACACACACACACACACACACACACACACACACACACACACACACGCGCGCGCGCGCGCGTATAAGGGACCTGCGATCGGAATGGAAATTACAGATGATAAACTGTCCAGATGTTCGTATACGTCAGGACTGAACTTTAGAAATCAACGTCTATGTACTATGTATGTATGTTTATATGTGTGTATGCATGAATGAAAGCGTTAAGCATGTATTTGAGTGTATGTATGTACATGTGTACGTGGGCATGCACATGTGTACGTAGGCTTGTTTGTAATGCATGCATGCATGTACTTAGCCACTTAAAATGGCGCCTTTTGCGGGGTCCATAGAGTAGTGGTAACATAACTGGCGTGAAGTGCAGTAGGTAGCGGGATCGCCTCCCGTAGCCCTCCCAAGGTCCACTCAGCCAATCATTCTCGAGATGGCGCGTTTGTGAAAATGACATGTAGGACGTGATGTGCGCCTTGCAAGGCTGCCGTATACAGTTAAATTCGACTCCTGTAATAACTTGTGATCATCCGTTCATATTGATTTGTAATCATGCGGCGTAATTGTCAGTTTGAAGATTTTAAACGAAGGTTATTATCATTTAGACAGCTGCTGCTTAAAGAGCTGTTTTTGTCAGCCTAAGTGGTATCAAAGTTACCATGAACAACAGGTTCATTCGTAAGAAACTATATTTCATAGAACTAGAAAACTATGTATGTCTGTCAGACGGTTTGCCTCTCTGTCTTGTCTCTGTGCTTGTCTATGAATCTGCTGGCATTCTGTCTGGTTGCCTGCCTGTTATGCAGCCCATAGATTTCCTTATTGACGCATACATTTAAGGAAACGTTTTATTTTCATACATTTGCTTTTAGTGAAATGTAACCTTATGTTTGTGATACCAGTTTTATTCTCTTCATCTTCTCTTTCTCTCCGCTCTGATTCTAAGCACCATTCACCTGAACCATCTGTCTGTCTGTCTGTCTGTCTGTCTGTCTGTCTGTCTGTCTGTCTGTCTGTCTGTCTGTCTGTCTGTCTGTCTGTCTGTCTGTCTGTCTGTCTGTCTGTCTATGTGTTCGTCTAGGAATCTTGCTTTCTGTTCGGTGTCTGTAAATGCGATTTGAAACTGTCGATTTTCTTTTTATTGAGCAAAATGAATGAATGAATGAATGAATGAATGAACGAATGAATATGAAGCTGGTGTACAGTTGATAATGAAGGTTATTGTGGTTATGTGGATGACGGTGAGGATGGTGAGGATGACGGAAGTTATGGTGGTTGATGATGATTTTGATGATGACGAGGGTGAGGCTGAGAATGAATCTAATGTTCATGATTATGTTATTATAAACGCTGTTGATGATTCATTATGATATTGTTGCTCATGATGGTGTTATGGTGATGATGATGATAATAATAATAATAACAATATTATTAATAATAATAATGATAATAATAATAATCTTTTCTTTATTTAATCGCCTGCTAACAGCACTGCGCTGTACAGTGAACATACACATAGTAGAAACGGCAGTCACGCAGGGCGCCTTACATAAATGTGTACAGTAGAAGCACATGATAACAATTTTACAGGAGTCGAATATAAGTGTTTTTAACGGCAGCCATTAGGGCGCCATCACGGCCTACTATTCATTTAACCACCGCCGCCATCTAGCGAGTGGAAGGCTGAATAAACCTAACGGGGTCTACGGGAATCGATCTTGCATGGTACCTACTGTTCTTCACGCCAGTGTGTTATCCATTACTCTACGGGACCCCCCGTGGATGTGGATGACGATGATGGTGATGATTGTGATGATGATGATGATGATGATGATGATGATGATGATGATGATGATGATGATGATGATGATGATGATGATGATGACGACGATGATGATGATGATGACGACGACGACGGTGATGGTGGTGGTGATGATGATGATGATGACGATGATGATGATGATGATGATGATGATGATGATGATGATGATGATGATGATGATGATGATGATGATGATGATGATGATGATGATGATGATGATGATGACGACGATGATGATAGTGGTGATGGTGATTCTAACGAGGCCTTCGTCTTCAAGATCATGGGCATCATTCAGAACATGACAATATCCAAATCCAGTTCCTGTTTGTAACAGGGTGGCATTCCGGCATTCTGTTCAAGGCTCCGGCCTGAGGCATAAAAATAATCTTTGAATTCGAGTTGTAGCGGCTGTAGCCTATTGTAGAGTAGAGTCGTGTCAACTTCCTGCAGGCTGTGTGTAAGAAGTCAAATATTCCGCCACCTTAGTCCTTTAATGAAAATTGAAGCAAATTATCTCCCAAAATCGAAATTATACCATGGAATAATTCAGAGGTGGTTTTTAGCGACATCTAGATATCGATAGTAGGACGTATTAAAGTCTCGATTGCCGAGCACCTCTTCCTGCGTCCTGTTGAAGATGAGTTCCTCTAGGCAGTCGAGAGCCAGAGGCTGGTAGTCCAGATGGAATTTATTGGCGATTAAATGTGGAGTGGCTGCCAACACAGGCAGGTCTCCGATGCCGAAGATGCAGATCCAGTGAACGAATTTTCCGTGACATGGCGAATTGCTTTGTTCCCATATCTGCAAATGAAAACATAACTGAACTGAGGACAGATAACCAGTGCTTTGTTCTAGAAACAAAGTTCCGGAACAGAACAATTATGGAAGGGCTAAAATCCCGAGAAAAACGGGATTCGGGGTTAGGAGGGGTCTCAATAAACACTAAAAACAGTTCACAACACTGAAACTGAATGAAAATAACTAAATCGTTGTTTTCATCATTAAAGTAAATAAATTATTATTTAGTAGCTGAAAAAAGGCGCAGAAAAGCCTTTCCGGCTGAAAAAAAAACACTGGTAATAGCCTAGCTATTGAAACCTTGCAATGCTCGGCAATTTGGGGCAAATTGTTGCAACATTTCCCTTTGTATAGTTAAGCGTTTTGTAGTGTTTAGCTGTGTAGTGTAATATATAGTGTTGTTTATTGTAGTTCAATGCAGTTCTACTACATATTGCATTGTATTTTTTTTTTATTCTGTACTCTGGAAACTTTTGTGGCGAAAGAATTGAATAGCTCTTCATTTCTACACAAAATCTTGTTGTGAAAATGCGGTTTTGGGAAAATCCCTCTCACTGCAAAAAAGTTTGGAGGACAAAGTGGAGGAATAGGTAGAGGAAGAGGTGGATGAAGAAGAGGAGGAGGAGATGAAGAAACAGATAACCCTAGTCCAGTGATATTTTCGTTAACGAAAACTAAAATTAGAAGTAAAAATAAATGATTTCGTTAACGAAAACTAGAAGTAAAAGTAGGAATTATTTCAGCAGAAAAAACGAAATTAGGAATTGAATTAGAAATTATTTGCCGAACTAAAATTATGAACGAAATTAACAATTATTTTAAGAAGTAAAATCATTTTACTTCTTGTGGTGCTTAACTTAAATTGAGATGAAGGAGAGTAAAATTGCACGTGATCCAAACGCATAATCCATTGGAAAACTTTGGTGATATGAAGTCCCTGCGCATACCATTCATTTTTCTCTTTGGTCTTCGTTGTCTAAATAGCCTATAGTTTGTCTCTCTTGCATACCAAGGATTCTAGCTTGCGTACCAAGGACCTTTTAGCCTATACAAGAAGGAAAAGAGCACTAATATAGAATCCTTGCTTGCGTACTAACGACCTCAGTTTCATACGCCATTTTTTTAAATATAGGTTCGATCGTTAAATTGTAAAATTATGAGTTTATCGAGAATGTTGGCTGGAAGGAAGCGAGATAGGCCGCTTTTGGATTTTTCATTTTGACGAAGATGCAACAGATCTACATGCCAAGAACCAACTGAGAAAATCCCGGACTTTGTGGAACAGCACTTGCCAGAAAAAATAAAAGCATTACAAGTCTTGGGAGGGGAATAGTTGCTGCATTGCTAGACGTTCCACCCCTTGTTTTACTTCAGTTGTTTCTTTCAAATTTGGCGCGTTTTTGCATGCAAGCGATGCAAATTTTTACAGCGCGGAAATTAATAATTATTTGGAAAACTAAAATAAGAAGTAAAATTATTTGAGAACTAAAATAGGAATGAGAAGTAAAATTATTTGTGAAGTAAACTTAGAATTAGAAGTAAAATTCAAGAGCTCAGAACTGAATTAGAACTGAATTAGGAATTATTTTTAGAAGTAAAATATCACTGCCCTAGTCCTTAGACTCCTTACCCTAACCCTAACCCAAACACGCATTTGAAATGCGATTGAACTGTGAACCGCGATTGAAGTTTTATTTGTAATCCTGTTATATTTCGTCTATCCGAGTGGAGCAATGAGTCTTTCGCATAGGCTACATGTCATGAATTTATCATTCGAGGTTTTACTTACTCAAAACGGCGTTCCCCCGTCGGGTTTTTTTCCCTGCACGGAATAATTGCTGTTAATGCTTAAAAAGCCCGGCGCTCGAAGCTCAGTGGTCGCTTAATTGGATTTAGATTGTCTAATACACGAACAAACGGTTCTGGAAAAGGTGGAACTGAATGGTACGGGAGAGGAACGAATGGAATGGAAAAGGAGAAAAGATTAAAGGTGACGATAGCACGGAAATTACATGTAGGTTGATATGGAAATTATAGACGTGAAACTGTCCAGATGTTCGTATACGTTAGGGTTGAACTATATATGTGTCTTTTGGGTGTATGCATGTATGAAAGCGTTATGCATGTATTTGAGTGTATGCATGAACGTGTGTACGTGATGATGATGATGATGATGATGATGATGATGATGATGACGATGATGATGATGATGATG
The DNA here is from genome assembly GCA_963556255.1 of Allolobophora icterica. Classification (NCBI taxonomy): domain Eukaryota; kingdom Metazoa; phylum Annelida; class Clitellata; order Crassiclitellata; family Lumbricidae; genus Allolobophora; species Allolobophora icterica. Next base: position 71,515,345 of record OY744604.1, read on the forward strand.
ATGATGATAACAAGGCCCTAACAAGGCCTTCATCTTCAAGATCATGAGCATCATTCAGAACATGACATTACCCAAACCCAACCCAGTACCTGTTTGTAACAGGGTGGCATTCCCCATTCTGTTCAAGGCTCCAGCCTGAGGCATAAAATATAATCTTTGAATTCGAGGTGTAGCCTATTGTAGAGTAGAGTGGTGTCAACTTCCTGCAGGCTGTGTGTAAGAAGGCAAATATTCCGCCACCTTAGTCCTTTAATGAAAACATGAAGCAAATTACCTCCCAAAATCAACAATGCACCATGGAATGACTCAGATGTGGTTTTTAGCGACATTTAGATTTCGGTAGTAGGACGTATTAAAGTCTCGATTGCCGAGCACCTCTTCCTGCGTCCTGTTGAAGATGAGTTCCTCTAGGCAGTCGAGAGCCAGAGGCTGGTGATCCAGATGGAATTTATTGGCGATTAAGTGTGGAGTGGCTGCCAACACAGGCAGGTCTCCGACGCCGAAGATGCAGATCCAGTGAACGAACTTTCCGTGACATGGCGATTTGCTTTGTTCCCATATCTTGAAATGAAAAACATAACTGAACTGAGGACCGATAAATGAAAATAATCATCAGTGTGATGGGAGTAATTTTATAATAACCAGTGCTTTTTTCTAGAAAAAAAAAGGTTCCGGAACCAGGGCTGTAGTGGTAAAATTAGAGGTGAGTACACGCTACTGGTTAGTTTTCCTAATCAAATTACAGGTGAGTATACGGTACAGAATTTTGTGAGTATACGCTACAGTATTTTGATGATATTCGTTTTATTGATTCACCAGATGACAAACCGCACCGTGGCTTACAGAAATGAGTCAAATAAGATAAGATAAAAAAAGATTTAACTAAAGTGTTTAGAACGTTAAGTTTTAAATTTGTTTTTGGCTTAGATGGTTTAAATACTTAAGTAAAGCCCTTGGATTTTAATATAAATAAATAAAAATATTTTGTGAGGTGAGTATACGGTCTCTAGAGGTGAGTACACGCTGTATACCCGCGTATATCCTCGACTACAGCCCTGTCCGGAACCGAACAATTATGGAAGCGTTAACCCTCAGGCTACCAAGGTTTTTTTGCGACACCGGCTAAAAAGGGGGGTGGTTACCACCCCCCCGGAATTTCGTGTTTGGTTTAAGATATCATATCATTTAATACAGCATTTGATTCAGCATTCATTTATGAAAAGAATGGTATATTTAGTTGTAAAATATATGAATGCATCTCGAAATTATATAGTTTTTAACACAGGCACCGGTCCATTTAACGATATCTGATATTATCCCACACGATTTGTACTATTTGGATAAAAAGATATAAATGATGTGGGTTTTGAAAATGAACTATGTATCCAAGAATATTCTAAATATAATAAATATAATGAGGCTTAATTTTCAGCAATACAAACTATTCCAAAGTCTGTTTTAGTTACAGGCAAAACCTAAAGGCGTGCAGCTATATCAACATGAAACAAGAAATTATGTAATTTTTCCCTGCAGTCAAAAACGTCAGTGGTCCTTGGAGTTATTGCAAGTTACTTTCATTGTTTTGTGCGAATGCTTCCTGCAAACCGGCTTCTTGAACACTTCACAGCACTGCTTTACTCTGTTAGTATTCTGCTTCAACTGTTTATAGCCCTTCCCCATACCCAACCATATCGGTTTACGTTGTGATGTTGCATCAGTGATTTTCACACTGAAAAAGCGTATTATTATTCATTATGATCACTTCCGGTTATCAAAAGACAAACAACTAAGCAAGTAAATATAGCCCTACATTCCCTCTAAAGAATGGCATAGTTGTTTCTCTTCCAGAAAGAATAATGAATACCTTTATAGTTGACAACAGCTAACAGCTGATGAGAGAAATTCCTGATTTCATAAGTGGTACCTAGGGTATATCGGGTATAACTTTTTTATGGCGTGGGATATCATCACGACTTTTACCTCAAAATTTGCGCAAATGGACCCCCTACAGCTACCTAAAATGTCAAAATTATATTCCATGTGCTAAAAATAAATTTTCACGAAAAACGTAGGGGGTGGTAACCACCCCCCCTTGGTAGCCCGAGGGTTAAAATCCCGAGAAAAACGGGATTGGGGGTTGTGAGGGGTCTCAATAAACACTAAGAATAGTTCAGAACACTGAAATTAAATGAAAAAACTAAATCGTTGTTTTCATTATTAAAATAAATTAATTATTTTTTAGTTTCTGAAAAAAGGCGACGAAACGCCTTTCCGGCTGAAAAAATGCACCAGTAATAGCTATTGAAACCTTGCAATGCTGGGCAATTTGTTGCAATTTGTTGCAACATTTCCCTGTGTAGTTAAGCGTTTTGTAGTTTTTAGTTGTGTAGTGTAATATATAGTGCTGTTTAGTGTAGTTCAGTGCAGTGCTACATATTGCATTGTATTAACAAAATTCTGTATTCTTGAAACTTTTGTGGCGAATGCAATAGCTCGTCGTTTCTACACAAAATCTCGTTGTGGAAATGCGGTTTTAGGAAAAGCCCCTTGAATGCAACATGGCGCAGTATTACTTTTACCCATAGTAGTTAGGCGTAGTACAGTGTAGTGCTTAGTTGGATAATTCGGCTGTGTTTACCGTTGCACAGTGTCACAAAAATTATTTTACTGTGGAAACTTTTGTGGTTCAAGGCGTCAATCCATTGTCTTTTTACACAAAATCTCATCCTGAAATGCGGGTTTGGTAAGCAGTTATAAATTCGAACAAATTGACCAATGAGAAGAAATGATTCTAACAATCTTGGGAAGAATCCGTCGATTTCGTTTTTTTTAATAATCGGTTGGTTATTAACAGTTATTATTGAATGAAAAATCTTTCTGACTGAAAGATTATCGTTCACTGCAACAATGAACTTGAGAATGATGATATATGACCGGCTGAAACTTTAAAGGACAGAAAGAATTTCATCTACATGAAACACTTATTAATCAAGAACAAATTGAGGTTTACTGGTGTCTCTATTGAACCATGTATCAACTACTTAAAATAATGACTGACTGACTGACTGACTGACCGACTGACTGACTAAATGACTGACTGACTGACTGACTGACTGACTGAATGACTGACTGACTGACTGAATGAATGACTGACTGACTGAATGACTGACCGACCGACCGACAGACCGACCGACTGACTGACTGACTGACTCAGTCATTCAATCAGTCAATCACTTAATCACTCTGCTTTAGGGACTGACTGACTGAATGAATGAATAAATGACTGGTTGACTCAGTGTCTGACTGGTAGGCTGACTGGCTGACTGACTAGCTGACTGACTACCTCAATGGTGGTCGCTCACCTTGTATCGACTGATCTGCGGATATCTTATTGCATTGGTTTCTGGTTTGCCCAGGTAAGTTCCTGGAATCCTCAGTTGCGGATTGTGATTGAGGGTCGAAAAGAAGATTTCGCTCGCATGTGGAATCAATTTCGACCAGTTCAACAGCTTCTGGGCATTCTCGTTGTTGACTGCGTACTCCACGAACTCTCTCCTGGCCAAGATGTGCACGGGTCCCTTGATGGGGGTCACGTCGATCGGCGGAGGAGGTCTACCAGCAAGGCGCTCAGGATTTCCAAACTTGATTGTTGCCCCGATTAAATTCGTATCGTTGAGAACCTTGAGGATCTGGACAAGCTCCCGGTTCGTTCTAAGCGGAAACTCCTGACCAGTGAGATTTATAAAGTACTTCCACTTCTTGTACTTTAGCAAGGCTTCCATGCACAGGATATCCGGTTCGATGACTGAATATGTACCCCAGGTAACTTCGATATTGTTTGTCAGAACAAAGACGTTGTCTAAGCATCCGGCTATTTTTCCGACTGCTGTGTGCAGACTTGAATCGGCCTTTTTGTCGACGTGAACGCAGTAGAAGTTTTGTGGACGATAGATAGCTCTTAGAAGTCTCTCGAAGAGTTCGATGTCCTTGAAGACAAGCAGATCAAACGCCAAAGGAAAATTCTTCTCTTCTTCACTAGAGGGCGATGTGATGTAACCCCGAGTTTCAACGAACTTCTCACAGTCGCCGGCCATGTTGATGTATTCTTCATTTGTAATCGCCTTCTTTGGGTGATTTTTCTGGTACTCCTCTGCCCAGCGCAGTTCCACTTCATCTCCTTTCATCAAGCGGACACAGTCGACTGGAGAACGGACACGGCTGAATGCTTTGATCGGATTTCTCTTAAGATTGTACAGTCTTTGATCATTTTTTCGGTCGATCTTATATAGGCCTACCATAAGCCACACAGCTAAGATTCCAAAGAGGAACTTCACTGCTCTTCGAATTGATAACATTGCTAGGGCCTACATAATTTTAAACGTTTCTCTGATCTTATCACACACTGTGGGGTCAGATGATCATTGATAATCATTTAGTGACTGGTGACTTCAAACGTACGTTCATTGGTGGTCTTTCGTCCTGGACACGCCTTTGTGATGTACTGAAAAATGCGATTAAGTGTCCTGCATGATACAATCACACAGACATCCTTGCGGTACATAACACGAGTACACTAACAGTCAATGCCGGATTCGGGCATCAGCTTAAAAACTACAGCTTAGGGTCTCACAATCCGCATGGGCCTAAATATTCAGTGTATATATATATATACATATGTATATGTACAAACACATATTTATATTAGGGTGATTAAGAAAAATGGAAAATCTTATATTTGTTGTGCTCTTGCTTTTTTCTGTTCCTTTTGGTAAAGAAATAAGCCACAAAAAATTTCAATGAATTTGGATGATGTTTAGTACTGCCTCAACGGCTTTGAAATTAGTTAGCTTTAACTCGTTTTGTCCAAAAAAATCGAATTTCAGTAAACAACCAATTTTACTGAAAAACTCAACAGTCAAGTCTAAAAAACAATGTAGCCCGGCCTAAGAAGCCATATCTATGACCATAGGCATTAGGGTGGAGTGAAAATGTCCAAAAAAACTTTTTTTTAAGCAAACGTTTTCTAATAGCGATGGAAAGTTGCCAGCATGTGAGTGTAAATAATGCTCAAAATATTGTTGATTTTACTTTGCGTCTTCTGCCCTCTACCGACGGTTTTATATTTACCATGTATAAAATTCCTTAAATAACGTCAATGTGGTGCATTATTGTTCTTTTTCTTCAACTGACTGTCTTCGAACGGTTACAATTCATGAAATACACGTTCAAATCAGTTGCGGAAATCGCCTCTGGTGTGTTACAGGATTATATAATTGTAACCAGGGGCGTAACGTTGGTCTTAAAAGGTGGGGGTACCAATTTCTTACAGGAAGCAAGGCGTTGACTGCGATCTCTGGGAAGGCAAAATAATAAGATATTGATTGGCATTGAGCATAAAGTGGGGGGGTACGATACCCCAGCCCAAAGAGTGGTGTGGGGTACGGTTACCCCTCGTTCCCCCAACTAATTACGCTTATGATTGTAGCGCCTAATGAATGCAGCGACATTACTGAAAGGAAGAAAATTAGGAGAGAACGACAGAAGTACCAAAGCTCTGTTCAAGCAGGATGCGCCAGCATACGACTGTGAGTGTTGATGGGGTTTTCCAGAGAGTAATCCAAAAGAGGTCCGAGTCTGGTTTGGGGGGGGGGTGTGGGCAGATCAAGAGAGGACGCAGAGCAGCTGTGAAGGTGGGTGTTATTTAGGGCAAGGAGAATTGGAAGGCAGAGGATCAAATGAGTCAGGGTAGGAGTAGGCCCTACTTGAAAAGGTGAGACTTCAGTTTGGAGTGGAAAGCCCGTAGATGGATAGAGGAACGTGAGGAGAAGGATGGAGGACGGGTTGGAATGATGATGGAGGAACCAAGAATCTGCGGAATTCAAGGGGAGATCGTTCCAGAGGCGTGGTGCTCTGTTGGATATGGCTGGGTTGGAGAACTTGAGATGAGTAGTGACCGGAGATCGAGAAAGACTGAAATAGGAGGAGGATCGGGTGGTGCGGGTTGCCTGGATGGTGAAGAGACCACGGAGGTACTTGGGCTGGATATATTGTAGGGAATTATAGGTTAGTGATAGGACTTTGAAGTGGATTCACTCTGGGATTTTTACCCAATGTAGTGATTTGAGATGAGAGTGATATGATGATGTTTGGGCATTCTCGTGACAGCCCTGGCTAGTGACTTTTGGATAAGTTGCAGACTCTTGATTTGGGTGGATTCAAGGTTGAGGAAGAGGGAATTGCTGTAGTCAATGAACAATAGAGGTAACAATGGTAGAGGCAGTTTTAAGGTCGATCTTGGGCCAGATGCGACGAAGGTCACAAATGTGCCTGAAGCAGGAGCGAGAGGTTGGAGATGTGGTTAGAGAAGGAGAGGTGTGGATCACAAGTAATGGACGGGGGAGGGGTGTCCGATGTGAAAGTTAAGAAGCGATGAGTTAGTCGATAGGTGTATGGAAGGGTTAGGGCTTGTCTTGATATGATCAGGAAGGCCTGGGATTATGAATTCTGTTTTGGAAAGGTTAAGGCAGATGAGATTGGATGACATCCATTGTGATATTAGGTTAATCACGTTGAAATATTGCATCGACGGTAGAGGGTGGAAGATGTCATTTGAAATTTAAATATTTGGTGTGTTTCTTACTCTACCTAAGTTACATCTTTTGCCCACTATTAGAATTCATTTATTTAAAAATCATTTTTTCACTCCACCCTAATAGGCATAGCCACATTGATAAATTTTATATTTCAAATATTTTCAGTGGGTTATACCTCCGTACTACTAATACTCCTGGATGTCTCCCGGAGTTGCCTCCTCTTGAATTTAAGTCTGGCTGCGTCCTTGTCTATAACTTTTAATGCCAATATGTTTCTAATGAATTAAAATGAAACTCGTTGGAAAGTATACAATTATAAGTTCCCAATTTCTTTACTGTACGGTATTTACTAGAAAAATTAGTGACTACGACTACATTCAGGAAAAAGTGCTTTTTGTTTGAATTTGGAAATTGTTTCCGATGGTCTTCTACAATATGGAACAAGAATTGTTTTTGATCTTCTTGCTTCGTCAAGGCTGAGCTGAAGGTTAGTGCTAGTGCAATCCCTCTTTCCGCACTGTCATTGACAACTTAAACATTTGCAGAACATATGAATCGATTAATAATCTGGTTCTTCGAATGCTGCTGAACGAAAGTGATGAATTGGATAAAACGGATACATTAGCGTTGCCATGAGTTCAGTTCTTCGCTGCCGCTGAAATGCAGGTTGCCTCTCTGTTGTTGACATTTGTTCGATCCAGTGCAGAAGCAAGATTTGGTGGAAAGATATTCGCAGAACTGAACTCATTTTGTCTGACTCTCATAGTCAGATATCGATGGAATTGGAGTTTTCGCACATTGTTCCTCCACAAAATTTGAAAACTTTTCATTAGTACTCATCTTCTGAATCACTGTCATCTGACTGACTTTCAAAACTTGATGTAGACAACTGTTTGTGACTTAGATATTCCGCTGCTTTTTCTTTCCTTTCTTCCTCTTTTATACACCTTAAGTTATCTTTTTTTCTTCTTTCTTGGCCAAATTTGCACGCAGTGGTATATTTCTTTCTGATCACTTATCCACAAAAAATGTTCTGTCTTCTTCAATTTCAATTTTAGGTACTTGTCGGTTTCACGACCCCCAAATTTTAATCGTTCATCCCGCTTCTAGTTTAACATTTTAATCATTCATCCCGCTTCTAGTTTCATTAACATTTTAATCATTCATCCCGCTTGCAGTTTAATTTCCATTTTAATTTACATTTTAATCGTCATCCCGTATCTAGTTTAATTTACATTTTAATCGTTCATCCCGCTTGCAGTTTAATTAACATTTTAATCGTTCATCCCGCTTCTAGTTTAATTAACATTTTAATCGTTCATCATGCTGCTAGTTTAATAACGTGAAATATAAAGTTAACTTCATGTAGTGGTGTTTTCTTTCGGTGTGTTTGGGGGTCGTGAAACCGACAAGTACCCAATTTTACTCATGGCATCATGATGAGCAGTATCAGAGAGAATATTAATTGATTTAACAAAATCATCTTCTTTAGCTTGCTCTGTCATTTCCCCCGCGATTCTGGTTACAACAGATACTTTATATCTTGCTAGTAATGCATCTAGCTTGCGAGCAATGTTTCTGTCTTCTGCAATTGAAATCCTAGCTCTAGCCCAGATTTCGCTCACCTCTTGAACTACATTTTTCACTGTTCATCTTTCTGATAAAGTTTATCTTTCTTGTGATGAATAAAATAAACTTTTAAAACATACTAATTTGTAGGCAATACTTTATTTCAGAACGTTTTCTGAGGTTCTCCAATAAGATGAATGGATGTCTTTGACCTGGTTTCAGCCATAATATTATTTCCTTTATTTATTAAACAATGCTAAAAAGTATTTCTCAAATAGTTTCCAATATTTTCTTTTTCATAAATTATAGTAATATTTTATATTCTTTTTAGTTCTTTATAAAGAAATAAGTAAGTAAGTATTACTGAGCAATTTAAAATGCTTTACAATAAAAATATTAAATTGAATAAAATTTATATTCCAAATAAATATTAGAATCTTTGAGGCAGTTCTAAATCCAAACCAATTTCAGCCACATTTCACAGTTTTGTTCTATGGACAAAAGGAACAAAAAAAGTAAAGAGCCTCTTTTAATTGTTTACTTTTATTTTTTTTCTACAGAACTTGAATCACCCTAATATATATATATAAAAATCACACCAGAAGGTCTCGCAAAACTTAAAAATTTAATTACTTAATAGCAAAGCATTTATAGTGAAAAATTCAAATTATTTCTAAATGAATGCATTTACTAAGGCGAGATGGAAGTTGCTACACCAGGCGTTTAAAAAGGTTCTACATAATATATATATATATATATATATGTATGTATACATATCGCTATATTAAGTGTTCACAAGTCAGTCTACAGATTGGTCAGCATATTCGAGATAGCCATGCCAGGGAAGGGATATAATATAGAATAGAATATTCTTTATTGGAACCAATTGCAAACCGCATTTTGGTGTACAGCAACGTTAACATGTTTATACAGATAATAATTATACTAATAATATGTTAATATTAGCTACTAATATATATAATATATATATACATAAAATATAGAATTCAGGAAGAGAGGAGATTGGAACAGAAGGGTAGAAGACATTCGGGTCGCAGGCTTGGGAGATGGGACAGGTCGATGCGTGGCTGAGGGGCGCCAGGCACGTAGGCCTACAGGATCACAGACATCACAGACGACAAGGACAAAAAAGAACAGACTTAGATACTTGGCACTTTGATCACACTCGAACACTCTGTACGAACTCTGGAGTCAAAACAATAAACGTGTGAAGAAAAATTCTTCTCCGCACAGAGGCCTGACGAATACATATCCGCCATCACAACATGCAGAATATACATATCCATTAGACAATGGGGAACAGTCTTACACGTACATACATACATACATACATACGTACGTACGTACGTACATACATACATACATACATACATACATACATACATACATACGTACGTACGTACATATATACATACATACGTACGTGCGTACGTACGTACGTACGTACGTACATACATGCATGCATACATACATGCATAACATAACATAACATTACATACATACATACAATCATACGTACGTACGTACATACATACATACATACATACATACATACATACATACATACATACATACATACATATATACATACATACGTATGTACGTACATACATACATACGTACATACATACATACATACATACATACATACATACATACATACATAACATAACATAACATAACATAACATAACATAACATAGCATAACATCTTTCTTTATTGCATCCAATGACTACATTTATCAATCAATTCCAACTAATAAGATAACATGGATAATACAAAATAATGCTGTAAACTCAACCACTGTAAAGTACTAGTGATGAGGAATCATACATATCTAACACTCAAAAGGAAAGCAATGAATTCCAATTAGATTCAGTTGAGCTTATACAATAGGGAAAACTCGTTGGGTCAGAGGAGACAATGGGCGCCCCTAAGGGACCATGGTTCCACTAACCGGGGATGCCCTGCTGGATGCTAATACATTTTCAGTGATGGCACACCACAGTTCCCCCCCCCCTTGCGGTAGCACAATCCATAAACTATCTCAGTCCTTTTACTTCCTCACCGCTTGGGGCCTGCATAATCGATAGCTTAACTAAAATTAACTAACTAACCTAAAGTAACCTCACATATAATACAAGCCGGGTCTCGGGTCCACCCCTCCACCAAAAACCACATCACTACATATTAACTAATCATTTCAAACACGGCACCCTTTCTAAGAACCATTCACCAGACGGCACATTGCATTTATGGTAGAGTACTTGTACAAACAATATATACTGAATATATATATATATATATATAATATTTTATTTATTGAAGAAAACTGGATGGCACACCGCGCCCAGGAACATTAACATGGAAATCATAGCGACATAATAATATGGATTGCTAAAGCAGAAAACTAAGTTATATATATATATACATATATATAAATTTGGTATGCACACTAATTCATTTTAATTTATAAAATCTGATAAAGTAACGTTTATTTATCCACTTAGATACAATGTTTTGTGTCTATAACTGTGTATTAATGATAAAACAATGTCATTATGATGATCATGTCAACGTCAGTATTGATATGAAAATCAGGAATTGTCAGCCGTCGTTTTAAAAACTAGATAACCGGGACAAATTAATTAAAATCAGACTATAACCAGGAAGGAAAACCATGGCTAATGGGACGGTTGATCTTGCAAAGAATGTGAAATTGGGTCAAAATGAGCTTGAAGGGCGGTTGACAAGCACACTCCTAAGTCATTTTCAACTGTTTCGTTTTGATTTGTGTCATTTCTGAAAATGCCTTTTCGCACTGCCAAATAGTGCAGAAGGGCAGCAGTATGCCGAAAGCTT